>JAYMTF010000849.1:0-29184 GCA_036897485.1 Pelargonium nanum | reverse complement strand
TCGGTTTTATTATATACCGCGGTTTACTTTTTTTACAACGGTTTGGTTCAGTTTTTACGGTTTGGTTCAGTGTGACGGTTTGGTTCGATTTTTTGACCACCCCTACTAAGCGGATCGTTCCATTCCCATTGTTTAAGTAACTGTGCGCAAAATATAGCATGTTGTTATGTCGGAATAAGTTTGTGTAATATATACACACACATTTGTCACGAAAAGTGTGAGTATTAAAAACATATTAAAATGTTGTTGGATATTTTTTGTATTTAAGATATCATGGTGAGGGCAACTAAATACCAATTCAAAGATTTTTTTTATGTTCATATGTGGATTGAATTGAGTTGACAGATTGTCTAGTTTGTTGGCAGCATGAGAAATCGAAGGAAAATACATTATTGAAATTTTCCATCAATTTGTAATATGGATATTTTATATTTTCTATAAATACTGGAAAAATCTCAACAACTAAACATCCATTATGGGAAGAATAGTCCTTGTCGCATTTTTGTCCATCTGTATTGCACCATATTTTTAATTTTTTTTAACTAGTAAATAATATTCACAACGAATTTTATTTGAAGATACAAATAAACTGAAAATGTGTACTCCCTCCGTCTCAAAATGAGTGTCCTGTTTTCATTTTTTTTCAATATTATCCTCACTTTCTCTCCTACACCTCATGTGCAGTTTGGATTAGGTTTTCCTTTAGTGCATTAGTGATAAGGGTAATACGGGAAAAATAATAATATAATAATCTAAAAATAGAAACAGGACACTCATTTTGGGACAAAAAATTTAGACAAACCGGACACTTATTTTGATACGGATGGAGTATATTTTTTCTGTGATTTAAGCATGGAAATGGAGAGTTAAAAAAAAGCCATGGAAATGGAGATGGACCCAAATTGTTGGAAGTATGTTTATTGGACCTGAATAAGATGCTGGCTGAGCCCAGTTGTGGCTTGGTTCAAATAGTATTCACTTCAAAGGGTCCAATTTTTCAGCGGCCCAATGATCAGTCACTTATTGGGCTTCATGTAGTCCAATTTGTCTATTATGTAGGCCCGGCCCGAGCTTGAAGTTCACTTTCTTCAAAAAAAGAAGAAAACCATATAGTATAACAAATAAAGTATAATTTAAATCATAATATGAAAAGTTTCATTCCAGCAGTAACCTACATATGGTGAAATCATACTAATAATTCGTGTGGTTTGCAGAGGATTCCGCGATGGAAGCCCATTCTCCGTAGATTTGTGACAAAATATCGGCACTATAATGTCCATTTTTTTTATTTGTGACATAAGAAGATTTACGGAGAACTTTTAATACACAATCATACAAAATTTTATTAAGTGTGAAACTCTGAATTAAATGACGATAATTTTGTCACAAATTCAAATTTGAATATTTGTTGATGTTGAATTCAAAGACAAATCTCTTTTCTATCATGATCCTGCCACCACCAACCAGAACAAGTCCATATCATAGCAAGTCATAGGCCGCCAGCAACAACAAAAGTACTATGTCTTTGTTATGAAACACTAAATGATACTCTATTAGAATAATGATTCTCTAAATTAAACTGTGCTTGGAATTAATTATTTGTAGTTTTCTTAATTAGACTCTAGAACAAAACAAAGCATAGGTTCTAGTTTTTATATACTCGTTGATAGGGACACGTGCATAGAATGTTGTGGACGTTAACAAAACATAGAACTCTCTCCCATTCCGTTACCCTAAAATGCCCTCATTTGTATGACCCCATTTGACCCATCTGCACTTGCACAACCAACTAATAACCAATAATGAAATGATCAAGCATAATTATTTAATAATTATAGTCTAAAAATCTTCGGTTGATCACTTATATATTTTTTTTCTTCAACAGTGAGCTAACTAGAAAACAACTCAACATAAAACACCTGAGAGTAATGGCAAATAAGGTAAATTATTTAAAAAAGGGAGGGCAAATACGAACTCGGTCACACTTGCACTCCTGCGTAACTAACAACTATAAACACTCGCTCTCTCTCCTCCACCAGGTTGAAATCGTTGCTCTCTCTCTCTCTCCATGAAAGAACCAGTCCTCTCTCGCCGCAAGAAACCCACCGCCGTCGCCGTCGCCGGAAACGGACCTTCAAGAAAGATCAAACTCGTGTGCAGCTTCAATGGCGCATTCCGGCAGCGGCCACCTTCCGGGAAGCTCCGCTACATTGGCGGCGAGACTCGCATCGTCTCCGTCGACCGAACCATCGGCTTCGCCAAGCTCCGTTCTAAAATTTCCGAACTGTGCCCGACCGCTCGATCCTTCTCCGTCAAGTACCTGCTCCCGGAGGCGCGGAACGCGCGCGACGACGGCGGGGACGCCCCTCTAGTGCTCATCGCCTCCGACGACGACGTCCGCTGCATGATCGAAGAGTACGACAAGCTCGAGTGTTACGGTAAGCACGCTAGGCTCTGGCTCTATGTTTGTTCTGAGGATTGTGTCTCCGTTAAAGGAAATCGAGATTTGTTTGTGAATTTTGTTGAGAGTGATCACTTGGGATGGGAACGGAATGTGTTTGGGGATCATCATGTTGAGGCTATATTGGGCAGAAATTCTGGGAATGAATTGCTTTGTGGCGATGATTCGCTTAGGAAAGTGGTGTTGAAACAACAAATATTGGCCAAACAATCGGCTAAGAGTGTGCATTGTGTTTCAAATGTTGATGGTAATGAGACTGAAATGGAATCTGCATGTTATGTTGAAAACCAAAAATATGATCATCCTTTGATAGATTTATCACCTCAATCACATGTACAGATTACTCTGAAACCTAATTTAGAGAAATTGTATGGACTGCACATGTTAGATTGTCAAGTGATTAATGTGCCAGGAAGTGATCATTTTGGCAATTTGGTTACTGTGTCTCAGCCACATCCCTTGAATCCAAGGGATGGGAATATACGTGTCGAAGCAAACAGTTCTTCCCAATGCCTATCAGGACGGTCTGGTCAGATGTTGTGTAATGGGGATGGGATCAGCACTGGGTGTTCAGGGCCATCAGTGGGGATAGTACAGGCTCTGAAGCAATCTTGTAATTCTAGAATGAGCACAGAGTACCACAGTTCATATGGTAAGCAGAATCTGAGAAACACTGAGCAGGGGGAGATTAGTATTATGAACAGAGAGAATATGCCGTGGGCTGCAAATTGTGCTTCCGTAAAGAATGACTCAGTGCCCCTTTCTTGTGTCAGTCCATTAGCGGGAAGTTGCTATTCTCTGATTCCAAAGACTAGCGACCGGCAGTGGGGTGGTTCACAAAGTGGTATTCGCAATCATCACTTTGGTGTGACTGATACGAGAAATCATCGAGTTCATTATTTCCACCTTAGAAGCCACAGGAATAACTTGACTGAGGTTAATAACCAACGTACGGTTAGGTTGGATGGTAGGCCTTTGGTTGGTAAATGCTACCCTGGGTTCAGGCCTAATTCGAGCGTCTCAAAGCAGGGGCAGTTATGGACAGATTTTCATGACCTTACATTTGAAGGAAAGACAAGTGTGGTGAAGTCTGGCAATGAGGAATTAAGAGAACAGGGTGACCTTGCAGTTCTGCAGCATGGAAACCCAAGTCCCAAGGAATGTCATTTATCTTATGAAACATGTGTTGTACTGCCTGAGAAATCTCTCTTGTCTCGTGATGCTGTTGAGAGCGCATCGCCATGCATGGAGGCTATGGATGCTCAGTTAGATCACGTGATGGGTTTAAACAATGTAAGGAGTGAAGTTCCATATAAAACAGTCCATGAGAGTTTTAGAGTACAAATGAGTTGCAAGCCAGTTCACAATGACCTTGAAAAGGAACATATCCTGATGGACCCACTGAAAGTCACCAACTTCAGCTTCTCAAATAACCCACTTCATGGTTCTACAACCGAATCGGGATTTGATATTAATGCTCTAGATGCTGAAGCAAGCACTACTTTAAATGGCAAATTTGAATCATCTGTGGATCTTCCTTTGCATAACCTCTCATTGCTGTCTTCTGAGAAAGTGGAACCTCCTGTTGTTTCTTCTCTGGTCGGTTGTGATGTTTCTGAAGCTTTGCTGAAGTTTCAGTCAAAGCCGTTGGATCCCATGGTTGAAGTTCAACTTAGCAGAGGCCCAGTAATTGATGAATCAAATGGAGCTGCATATCCTTCCTCACACATTGCAGATAAATTGGAAAATGATCATTTGCATGAGAAGGAGATTCAAGAAGACCCTTCATCTGTTTTAAGCCATGATGAAAAGGTAATGCTTTTGGACACTTCTACATTTTTAGTCACTCAACTATCTGAATTTGAGGACAAAGTATTACTAGCTCTATTTGCTTACTTTTTTGTTTGCATTAAAGATAGTCATGGCTTTGATATACAGTCCTGTTTTGTTAGGCCGACACCAAAGAAGGTCGAAACTGCTTAAAGGAAACTGGTGGAAGTGGAATCTCTCCTGACCTAAGTGCCTTCTATACTCGTCTAGTCACTAGAGAGCTGCAGGTAGTCTGTCAACTCAAAAATGCAATTCTTGCTTTAACTTTTGATGCGAGAATGTAATGTGTATGGTACTTACTAAGTTGCTTGTTTCTTGTTTTGCAGACTATTAAAAACTCCGACCTTGAACATGTAAAGGAACTAGGTTCAGGCACATATGGAGCTGTTTTCCATGGAAAATGGAGAGGTTCAGATGTTGCCATTAAGAGGATAAAACCATCTTGCTTCACTGAGGGTGGAGTAGAAGAAGATAGATTGGTAATTATTAAGTTTGCCATAGTTATACTGATAGAAATGTATCCATTATTTGATGAATTACCATCTTGCTTCACTGAGGGTGGAGTAGAAGAAGAAGAAGTCATGCTAATGTGTTTGTATGCTATGATGAAACCTAACTTTAAAGTCTGCATTGAATAAACTCTAAGAGATGATGAAGATAAATGTCTCCGGGTTATAGTTAGGAGAATTGGTGATAGATATAGCATTTTTTTTTGCTGGATATGTGATAGATGATTAGATGTAATACCTAATCATTCATGTTTGTGGAAACATGTAATAACATGAACTTATTGCTGTTTGCATCTGAGCAGGTTGCAGACTTTTGGAGGGAAGCTCATATACTAGCTCAACTTCACCATCCAAATATTGTGGCATTCTATGGTGTTGTTACTGATGGACCAGTAACGAACTTGGCAACAGTGACAGAATATATGGTAAATGGCTCCCTGAAACAAGTTTTGAGAAGAAAAGACCGGTATGTTTTCTAGTTTTACTTTAACATTTGATGCTAATTATTCTTCTAGTACCTTTGTGAACGGGTGCCTTCTTCATATCTCTTCACCCCCTCCCCCACGGGCTTCAGCCTTCTCTACCTTGATACATCCCGTGATAATTCTTTTCCCACATTCCTCACCGGTTTCTCAATTTCTTCTTGATTTTTGGGACATGCTATCTACCTGTGCGTGTTGTTGTTGTTTCACCTTTCTCTTCCACTATAGATTCATCACCAAGAACACCAATGCAATTGTGATAGACATCTGTTGCATGTTTTATTAAACCTTATGTTTGGATGGTACGTGTACATGGATTATTTTCTCTAAATTTTCTTGTCTATAATGTCAGTACAATTGACCGTCGAAAGAGGCTAATAATCGCAATGGACGCGGCCTTTGGTATGGAATATCTGCATGAGAAGAACATTGTACACTTTGATCTGAAATCTCATAATTTCCTCGTAAATATGCGGGACCCTCAGCGACCTGTATGCAAGGTAATCTATCCAAGAAGAATCTGTCAGTTGTTCAAATTAGAAATTCTGTCTTTGTTACTTTTCTCTTTTGCTACTCAACTGTGATGCATAAATCATTAGCCTCAGTGTCTTCTTCTGCATAGGCTTCAATTTAAATGATAACTTCTAACTTCGACCTGTTTTCATTTTCTTTATTTCTTACCTCCAGATTGGTGATATGGGTTTATCAAAAATTAAACAGAAAACACTCATATCTGGAGGGGTGCGAGGAACCATACCATGGATGGCTCCAGAACTTTTGAACAGTGAGAACAATTTGGTAACAGAGAAGGTGGGATGGTTTCTCTTTAAGTTTATGAGTATATTGAGTATCTGTGCGTGCGATAGTGTTAAATTGTAGAGTGGAGGGCCCAACTAATATGCCAAGTAGTATGAACTCCATATAATTTTATTGTGGGATATTTCTATACTCCCTCCTCGCATGCATGCATGCTTGCTGTGCACTTGGACCAAGGATTACACGGGGAGGGCCACACAGTCCCAAGACCAACTAGCTTTGATACCATGATCAATTTTACTCCAGACCTTGAAGCTTTAACTACTAAGTAGAGGGCTCGACTAGTATATGAAGGGGTCTCAAACTACATACATGTATTCAACAAATAGTTTGAGTTTAGTTATTTATTATCTCTCCTATGCCTGTGTGTAGGTTGATGTGTACTCGTTTGGAATAGTCATGTGGGAACTCTTGACAGGGGAGGAGCCTTATAGGAACATGCGATCAGAGGAAATAATAGGTACATGCTACTGACTCTGAATGCATGTCTGTTGATACTTGATACTTGATACCACTGTCATTATCCTCGTCTAAGTGTTATCTGATGAAAATTCTTAGCTCCTGGCTTGTCATTGTCATTTACTTTTAGGCAGCGTTTGAATTAAATAATAAAGATATTGGAATGGGAATGGGAATCAACATTCCAGAGCCATTCTCATGACCATAAAATCGTAATCCAAAAATGAACAATGAGAATTTCATTCCCGCTCCTGAACAAAAATTGTAATCCAAATGCTACCTTAAGGTCATTGTATTCTACATGGGTTGACATCTTGCCTCTTGTATTTATAGATGCTTGTTCTGTCCTTTTGGTCATATCATATGTATTTTGAAACACTCATTCCTTTCCATAGCTCATAACATCCAAGCTTAATCTTTATTTCATTTATGCATCCACGTTCCACGATTATACGATTATATTCTTTACATTACTTGATATGGATTAAATCCAAAGGTTACATGCTCTCTTAGATTGTGTCGTGGTAAATAGTCTGCTGCATTAAAGTTTAACCTAGCTCATTGTTTTGCGAGGCTCTTAATATTTGTATGCTCGTATATTTTATGTCTTCAGCTGGTATAATCAAAGGCAATCTCCGACCTGAAATTCCAAACTGGTGTGAACCAGCCTGGAGGTCGTTGATGAAGAGGTGTTGGTCCTCTGATCCGGACTCTAGACCATCCTTCTCAGAGGTTGCAAAGGAGCTACGCGCCATGTCTGCACCCATGAACATCAATTGACTGTTCGGTGGTTGATCCATGCGTGGAAGTAAAAAGAAGTCATTTTTAGTGTAAATATTTTAGTAGTGCAGGGCAGGCTGAGACGTGATCAAGTTTTACCGTCCGTCTTGTCTGATAAAATTTCCAGGAGGCAGCCTTTGTGTTTAGAGCCCAGTGAATCATTTTTGCAGTCACCGGCATGATATTGTGTGTATAGATTGACTGACAGAGAAGCTTTACTTTTGTAGTTTTGTCACTCTTGTCGCCAATAAGTCTTCTTGAAGCAAGCGAAGACATTGAATAAACTCCAATTCTCGTTTGAAACAATCTTGTTTTGCCTGCTTATTCTCTTACTGCTCACAACTACATAAGAGATGGTATATTTTTGTCAAATTTTGAACAAATAATTACATGAAATTAATTCTTTTGAAAACACTTGCACTATTCAAAGATCAAGTTTAAGGACAGAAGTGATAAGTTTGAGGGGCTATCCATGTCCCAAACCTTCGCATCTGATAGGAATCCTCAGGATCTAGCTAGGACTTTATTATAAGTCTAGAAAGATACCGCAAGTACACGAACATAATGTCATCGGATAATTATTGTATTCATTGCTAAAAACTCCTCTTGCTATCACCATAACGTACCAACGATGGCATGCCCAATATGGGTCTTCACGCAACCCATACATGGTGATGTGTATGTTTTGAATTGATCAATTCAGTTGCACAACATATTTGTCGTCTTATCCACGTGTTAGAGACGTTGATTTAGAATTGTTTTAACTATTTGAGTTTGAGGATGAAGTCGGAGACTTGGATTCTCGGGAGCGAAGCTGGAGGTTTAAGTCCGTACTCCTAAATTACTGGTGCTTGCGAAAGGGTAACACAATGTTAACAAAGACCTGAGTGTGTACACGGAGAACTGCTTTAGGTGTGAGAGTAAGAATATCAAGCGGAGGAATCCGAGTCACACCTCGCTAGGGAGGACTCTAGAGATAATTTCTAGAGAGAAAAAGAAAGTCTCAATATAAATTGTTTAACTCACTACTTTTAAAAAAGAGATAGATATTTATACTTACAACCAATATCGCTACGTGTCATCGTGTGACTAGTTATTGGTGACGTGAGACCTGCTTTGAGTGATTGAATTCGAGCCTTCCGGGCGGGCCGACCAAAAGCTTCAAAGCACTCGTATGAAGGAAATGGAGCCCCTAGTACGTAGTCTGTAAGGTAGCGTCTTAATGTCCGAACTGAACGAGACATCGTTGTAATGACTCGAAAAAACGTAAGTTAGAAATGACTCGACAAAACGGGGACCTTAGAGCATGATCCGAATATTTAACTTTACGAACTCGAACTAGTGTATTTACATAGTAGCCATCATAATATAGTAAGAGTAGGCTCCAAAAGAACAGTACAAAACGGCGCCGACTAGTACGTGTAGTTTTCAAATTTGAAAAATAAAAAATAAAAGCACCACAAGGTAAGCGAATCGGTCCTCGCCACGTCAACATGAGCTTTGATGCAGGTGAGCTGTACTTGTCTGTATATAATACAAACTATTTGTATAAATAGAGCCTGGGAGGCTTTTTCTTTTTCTCTGCCAATTTTGTTTCTCCCTCTACAAGCAGAGGAGCCCTAGGGAGGAGGAGGAGCCAACCACAGCTAGAAGTAGAAGAGCTCTCTCTCTCTCTTATCTCTGAAATTCCGGTCTATCGGTTACTCTCCGACTTTAGGGTTTCACGATCTACGCTCGCCCAAATCTAATCGAGTTTGAAGATAAGAAGCTACGTTTCTCAACAATTCTGACAGGAAAGAGAACTGATAGCATCGGAAGAGTAAGTCGAGTAATAGTCTCTTTAAATCGTCGTGTTTGGTTCCAATTACATACAGAAGGCTTCATTTATGAATTATGTGCGTCGTCAGGGTTTCAGCCGGTTGTAGCTGGAATCAGTATTTGTTTTGTTGGATTTACTCGTGGTTTTATTTGTTGAGTTTAGTAAGATTTTTTTTGGGGGTTAGAAATTGGAAGGAGTTTGGATGGTCAATTGGTGTTTGAATTGCATTGTTGCATTGATAAAATCTCTAACTCGATCAATTTTGGAATTTGGGTGTGGCTGTGCTATGTTAGAGGTTTGCTTTGTCTGTGGCTGAAACTTTACCTTGACTGATTAGAGCAAAGTTGTGGTCTCTGCTATATCTGGGCAATGTGGTGTTCTGAGGTTGGCTTTCAATGGGGGTTTTAGTTATGAGAAAGAAATTTGAAATATCCTAGGTTATTGGAATAGGAAGTGTTAGCTCTCTTCTACTCGCTATTATTGCATATTGATAGTCTTTTAGCTGATGGTAGGTGAAATTGTAGACCAAATGAATATTGAAGATTAAAGAAGCTGTTTAAATTATATGTAGCCTAGGTGTGCAGACCCTTTACTCAACTTGGGTTCTATCTCAGATGTTTTTGGAAGAGAAAGGAAAGTTACACGAGCCATTTTACACAGTGATGGCTTTTGACTTAAGAATCATTACATTTATGTAAAGATATTTTGGATGGCTGTTTAGTGTTTGATGGCATGATCATTACACTTAACACTTGCAAAAATTAGCAGTTGCCTGTAACATATTCCCTGGCGTTCATGCTATAAATGGATTTGCGCCTATAATTAACAGGAGAAAAGAATCAAAAGTCATGTAGTTTTATGGTGCTGATTGTCAATGTTGAGCCATCATAGTATCTACTGGACAGTCAGTTTTGCTAGCCATTTTGATCAAGTAGGTTATTGATTTTTTTGTTGAATTACCATTTAGGAGGTTTAAATGTACTGTAAGTCTGCAACTACAAATTATCTGGTTTAAATGCACTGTTGTAAGATATTCATGCTTTCCATTATCATTATGCATGGTGGCTTTATTTCTCATGTTATGAGAATTCAGTGGCATATAATATTGTTAGGTTGATTCAAATGTGCTGCCTTTTCCTTAACATTGGTCATTGTTATCGATCAATGATCATCCTTTCAAGATGATCCTGACATCCTGTGGTATTGATTGTGGCAAATTTTGCATGGGCCCAAGAAATTTGATGGTGATTCATTACCTATGTGAATTTGCAGTGGTATTACTGCCTCTGTCAAGTTTTTTATGTTGCTAACGATGAATACTTTAATCTAGAAGTATTTCCTATGTACTCTTTTTGTTTCGACTTTCTGCTTCATAGCCGATATGTAACGGTAGAGGAGTCAGTAATGTGATCTTAAGCACTGTTTGTGTTGTAACTAGTTTTCAACTCTTTCTCATTATGTGTGTTATTCCAAATTGTTTGTGTTTTCTGGATGTGGGTGTTGAGATACTTGAGTTTGATTCATGATTCTTATTTAGTACTTATGTCATTTCTTATCCTGTTTGAAACAAATTTGCCTTCAAGTATTTATGATACTGAATTCTTTTGTACTTTTAGTCGCTCTGCTGCTGCATTGTGGGAGGCCAACAGTGTATTGTGTTTTTTGTGGTATTCTAGTAACTCAGTATGCCAAAACAGAGGAGAGATCGTTCTGTCTCCTTTGATAGGTGGATGACATCTCCTTACCCTTGTAGCTCAAGCCGTGGTAGACAATCTGCACCCAAATTTCCTTCAGAAACAGAGGAGAATGTGAAAGAATGGGAAGAAGCCAGATGCCCTGTCTGCATGGAACACCCTCACAATGCAGTTTTGCTCATATGTTCATCCCATGAAAAGGGTTGCCGCCCTTACATGTGTGACACAAGCTATCGCCACTCCAACTGTCTAGACCAATTCCGCAAATCATTCTCTGAAAGCTCGTCAACATCACCACCACAAGAAGAAACTCAGATCTTAACCACACTTTCAGCTCCAATGGTGGGGGAAGTGACGGACACTGATTTGGGTTCAGAAGTGATGGGTGCTGAGTTGCCTTCAGAAGTGATAAGTGCACCAACGGGAGCTTTAGAAGCAACAGGTATTGAGTTCCAAGATGAAAGAAGTGAGGGGAGCACACTGACTGTGTCTTGTGAGAACCAAGTGCCGCCGAAGTTACTGTGCCCCCTCTGTCGAGGAGACATAAAAGAATGGATTGTTCTGGAGCCTGCCCGTCAATTCATGAATGCAAAATCAAGAAGTTGTGCATGTGAAACGTGTACTTTCAGTGGCACCTATACAGACCTCAGGAAGCATGCTAGGGTGGAGCATCCCCTTGTCCGACCATCAGAGGCTGACCCAGAGCGCCAACGTAACTGGAGGAGGTTGGAGCGGCAGAGAGATCTAGGGGACTTGCTGAGCACTCTCCAATCATTTGGAGAAGAGAGGGGCGAGGACAGCATTTTGCCCGCTATTGATGATGGTGGTTGGCTGACTGTATTCTTTCTTATACGAGTATTCCGTCGAGGTACTTCTCCTAGGAGCAGCAGCAGCTGGTCTGGTACTTCGAGAGCCAGAGCTCAAGTAAGTATCAGGAGAAGATCTACTAGACTTTGGGGGGAGAGCTATGACGGGGAAACTGGGTCTTCTCCCAGGGCCAGGGATGAGGATAATGAATCCTCGGATGGTGGGTCAGGTCCTAGGAGGCGCCGCCGTGTCCGAAGACGGACAACACCAGACAACCAGCTGTGACTGCAAAATTTTGTTCAATTGTTTTCTTTGGAGGTTTCATATGTAAGTATTGCTTTACTATAATTTGGTGTTATAATTTCTTCTCTAATTATTGGTACTCAGTTTTACTGGTTGTATCTTTCAGGTCATAAAAGAGAAGAAATGGGAAGTTTTCCAGTTTCTGCAAAGGACTTGTCCATGCCTCCATGGAGGAATTGTTCTACTGAGTTGTAGAACATAATTGCTCTTAGTTGCTGGAATGTTATTACATTATTGAACAAAATTATAATTTATTTTCAAGATGTCTGTCATATATATATATATATATTCCATTTTCCGGTGTCCCCAATATGTAGTGAGCTGTGTTATCATGTGAAAATTTGTAGTTTTGAGAATATGTAGAAACTATAAAGAAAAGGGTAAAAGTTGGATTTAGAGATCAAAGCCTTTTTTTTCCAAATCTATTTTGTTTTACTACAAAACCCTGAAATTTGTGGTTTCTGTTCTGTCTTTGAATTTGCTTTGTTGCATAATGATCTGAATTTTGGTATTGTAATTTTGATGCAAAAGCCAATGGTAGATTCATAATTAACAGTTCTAATGAACAGAAAAAAGAATACGAGCTAAACTCTTTTCTTTTTTTGCTTACATGGCACCCGTCATTCCAATGAATTTGTGGGAACAGGTCGATTAGTTGGATTTTGAATTTTTAATGAAGTGTGACAATCTTTTTGTTACTTAATCTAACCCGAATATTTATTGGCTAAACTACTGTTTCTCTTTAATAAAATATGTTAGTAATCTTATCTTAAGAACATGAGGATATAAGATAAATTATCATTTTGTCATTTCTAAAAAAAAAATCAATTTTAAGCATACGAATCTAGCTAATAATGCTCGTGTACGCTTCAAATGGTTACGAAGAGAGTAAGAACGGATCTACTTGTTCTACTATTGTAGTCAATTTGTCAGGCAACTATTTGAATGTGGACCGTTTTTATGTCACAATCGAGTTTTTAATTCTCTAATAAAATTAATATTTTTTTATAAGAAAAAGAAAACAAATAATGCTCGTGTAACTCACTCACCAGATTTGATATACGCAGTTTCATAAAACTTCACAGACAAGGAAATCGAGTGGATCATATCTTATTATTGGGAACGAAAGTGCAGTGTATCAATTCCAGAAACAAGAGCGAAGTTGGATTTCAATTTGGTGTATTATAATATTCAACATCATTGGGCTTGAAGCAACCCCAATTTGTGTTGTTGAGATTAAAGATATGCAGATGGGTCTCCAACTCTGAGACTTCAGGATTCGTCTTCTCTTCCTCCTCCGATGGACTGAGAAGAAGACGCACAATTCTTGATTATATCTTATCGGTGGGTTTTGCAATAATCATGAAAATTGTGGAAATGGGGCCAGAGAGTAGCTCGAGAGGGGTCGATGGCAATAACGGGAGTGCTGCGTCTCCGGTGCTCTTGAATGTCTACGATCTCACGCCGATTAACAATTACACCATTTGGGTCGGCTTCGGAATCTTCCATTCTGGTATTGAAGGTTTGAAACTTGACTCTGTCTTCTCATTTTCTGCTTTTCTGGGATCTGGAATTAATTACATTATTATTAGTTTTTTTGTTGTTGACATATATGAAATTTAATTATCAATTTCCATGTTTTGGCGTCATTGCATAATCTTTCATTGTTAGAGCCATCATTAATATTAGTTCTTTTAATTGGAAGTTTTGAATTTCGTTAGTGTCCAAATCTATATGAAGAAGCTTATTTATTTTTTGTCATGTCTCACTCTTTCTCTTTTTAGATTGTTTTAAGATTTTAAATTGTATAGATATAGGTAAATTTTATACCACTTAAGAGTGTGACAACCGAATCATTTGATTATAATATTAACACAGCTTCGATTTTAACCATATAATGTAAGGTTGAAGAGCTTGGAGGTTTGGGGCCACTCTCAAATTTTCAATGGAGGCTCCTATCCTATACAAGTATCTAGAATAAGATGTATCATGTAAATAAAAAATTCTCTCGAAAGTTTTAGCAGTTTTGAGCTTCATCAAGAGTGGATTCAACAGTTCATGTATTAGATATGGAATTTCTGTGTTTCCTGATATTGCACCAGTAATTTGAAATTTGAAGGTGATTGATTCACCTTTTTTCTAATTGGTAGTATGATCACACAGATCATTGCTAGGAATTTCCATTGTATCTATAAAAGATGTTTGGTAATTCTATGTTGAACTAAGTTGTGTATTAGTTTTCGCATGTTCTACGGACATGTATTTGATTGTGTATAGGTATTAGTTACAGTTCTGATATAAGATCAGACAACGATAATTAGCGTCCATGAAGATCAGAGTTGCTTGAGGTTGTAGTCCTGTGATTGAAATTCTGTTGAAGTATTTTTAAGATGCAGCATTCTTTGAAGAATTTTCATCATTTTAGACTTTTATTTGAAGCAAATGATGTGACTATATTCATACACATTTGGTATTTATTTGTCAAAGCAGTTTAGTAGGATTAATTTACCGATTCACCATATAGGGACTAGTATTTTACCTAATTCTAGTGCTTCAAGTGTTAGCGGATATGTACGTTGAATTGTCCCTTTGGATATGTGAACTCCTCATATCTGCCTTTCAGTAGCTTGCTACATTGTTAATTTGTGGATCAATGATTGGGTTCATAGAGAACCTAACCATGCCCTACTCTCACAGGTAGAATACTTATGTGTTATGTTGCAATGTTCCATATAATGAGAATGTAGAATGATGACATAGTTCATTTGTAATGTTAGTCTCCCGTCACTGGCTAACCAAGTAAATTTGTAAACTATAATTCTTGTTTGATTTTGTAAAAATTATGCTATTGGGAATAGTGGGGTCTGGATTGAACAGAATATGAATTGCTTCTGTCTTCGTCATGTGAAGCAAGAGAGAAAGAGTTTGGTAAACTATGTTTTGGGGGTTGGTTTGTGGTGCAAATCTATGATTTCTTCTCATCACTTCTACGAATATCTCTATGCAAAGGATTGATCTATTTACCATATATTTTAGAATTCCATTTGAAGTCATTGATTAGAATTTTCCTTCCAGTGCTCTTTTCATTTTCTCTTTCAGATGATTAATTATAACAGTATGATCACTTTCAATGTTTGCAAACAGTCCATGGAAAGGAGTACGGATTTGGAGCCCATGATTTCCCAGCTAGTGGGGTTTTTGAAGTGGAACCAAAGAGCTGCCCTGGTTTTATTTTCCGTTGTTCCATCTCGTTGGGCTGCGTAAGCATGCCTCCTTATGAATTCCGGAGATTTATTGAGAGTATGGCTTCTGAATATCATGGGGATACTTATCATCTCATCTCCAAGAATTGCAACCATTTTACAGATGACATCTCGTGGAGATTGACAGGCAAACACATCCCTGGGTGGGTAAATCGGCTTGCCCGGCTAGGTACATGCATTTTCCCATCTATTTATATTCTTCTTATTTACTCTCTCCCTGGAATATCCTATTAGGAATAAGAAATTTTCTGCAATTGCTATCAACTTCACTTGTGCCATACTACAAAGTTGGAAACAACTTAAGCTGATTTTCTGTAGCTTAAGCAAAATTACAAGGCATCGCTTTTCTTGCAAAAAAAATCGTTTTACCAGAACTCTCTATCCAATTGAAAAGAAGCTACTCAGCTTTTCTTTCATATCAAGCAATTTGCAGGTGCATCTGTGTGGACATGTCAACACTCTTCATTCAAAGGTGCTTAATTTGGTTCAATTTTCAGGATCTGTGTGTAGTTGTCTGCTTCCGGAGCATCTTCAAGTTACTACTGTCAAAAAGCTCCCTGAATATCATGAGTGCGCAGGTATGCAGTTATGTCTGGTTTGCTCTTATTTAGTTCATAATAGCTACAATATTTACAGTTATTCGTTTTTGCGTCTATGTTTGGTTTCTTGCAGAAGAAGATTGCACTGATTCTCTATCAACCCTCACTGCACGGGAATCAGCAGAACTTGATTCAAATCAAGAAAAACATTTGCTTTTGACACCCCGATCTTCGAATGGAGTCAGTGGAGATGTAGCTTTTATTAAAGAGTCACATAAATGAAAAATAGAGCCGCCCGTCTTCTTCAGAAAGGAGAAAAAAGATTAGCCCTCTCTTTATATACTCACTCTGCTACGCCCACTAGTCTCTGATGAGAATGAATTTATGTAAACAGAAGTGTTTGGTCCCGGGGTGTTTGGCCTCGGCTCCAGCGCCGTCCCCACCTTAGGATTCATGAGATTTATTTTTCTTGCTCTTTGTTTTTCATTATTAATATTGTTTTATATTAGAGCTGAACTAGGGTATGGTTGCAGGAAGTCTCATTTTGTTTGTAATTGTTTTTTTCTAACAGAAAATGATTATGTCTCAATAGTTGAAGCCTTGTGCACTCCATTTTATTACATTTCCTGTTATGTTTTGTAAAATTAGCAATCAATTGATTGTTGATGAAAAAGAGATGTACATAAAATAAGGTAAGAAAGAAATTGGAGGTAGAGGGCTATGGAGAATGACAGATTATACAATGAGAATTTTAGTTGCAGCATATTCCTATACTTGTTATCCAAACGTTGATCGGTGCTATTTCCAGATATAAGCTCGTTGCTGTCTATTGTGCTTGACGCTCACGAATAAAACTAGCCCCTCCCATCAAAAGAGGAGTTTGAGGCGGCGTACAGGGTCTGTTCTCTCGGTTCATGACAATAAGCTGTGACCAAACCATGCAATTTCTGAGTGAAATTTTCTTTTAGTTTTGCTTGATTCATTCTCAACAGATTGATTAGCTGTAGCCTGACTTTTTACTGCATTATATGCTGATCTAATTTTATAAAATAGAGAAATAATTCCAAATAACCATATCATCAAATCTATTTATACCAGCATGTTCCCACAATAGGTACCAACCAATTAACCAAATAATTCAGATACAAGATGATCGATGAGACACATACACCAATATAATTTTGCTGTACCATGTAATCCCACATAGAACCAACATTAGGTACTTGTTTTTGTTCCTTAAAAGCGTAATTTAAAAGGTAAAGAAAAGAAAAAAAGAATTCCCCTTAACTCGTCTTGCCCTTCTCCATTAGTCGTTGCCCATCTTTATTACGAGGAGCTACCGTCAAGCCCCAATTTTGTGTTTAGCCAAGAGCAGACCTCATCCATCTCCTCAGGAATTGTGTAGTGCCCAAGCCTGCATTGGTCAACCAAATAACTCAAAATTCACTTTTCATGAAAAAGATATGACAGTAGATTAAGTTTTGGTGGAGTCAAGATACTGACCCATTATAGGTTTTAAATGTTACATCTCGAAATCCAGAAGAACTCAAGGTCCGCGAAGATTTCTCACCAAATTTATAAAGAACCACGTCATCAACTGCAAAAAAAAAATACCAATACCAACATTATTTCATGCTAAGTGCAGCTTACGAACCATAGTCATTAAAATAACGCCACAGTAAAGTTGCTTGTCTATTAAGTAGAATCATAATATGGAGACAGATAGTTGAATTGGGTATTGTAAAGAACCAACTCAACTAAAAACTTAAGTTGATAGATAGTCGAAGGCTCAATTTAATTTTTATACTAACAAATATTTGCTGCCAAGAGACTTGGAGATATTGATTATTGGAATTACGTTGTTTTGCTGGTCTAAGAAAGTCAGTCCTGTAACAGGAAATGGAGAGGTGACTGCTATTCATTAAGCAATTCTCGCACAGGCCATTTCCACCGCATGTTCCAAATGAAAGCAAAGATGATCCTAGCTATAGGAAATGAGTTTTGTACATAAGTGTAATGAAATATGTCGTGATCACAGGACTAGAAACCAAAAACTAGAATTGCTTAATTTTGCCTTAGAACTGCAATAACCAGAAACATATTTGCTCCAGTAACCTAGAGCTGTCCATGATTCATTTCTACCTATGTACCACAAACACAGGAGCAACTCCTGAAATCTCCTCAATTAGAGAGATAGTTACTAGAGCTGATGCACATCTCATAAGTAAAAACAATACTCATGTCCCATAGTCAAATAAAACCTACAGAAGTTTATACGAGTCAATTATCAATACCTTTTCCGTGACAGAGCAAAATGGGAAAGGATGCAGCACGCCTTGCAGCTTCTTCCATCCCTTCTATTTTGTTACACAATGTCCTGGAAAAGAACATCACTTGTCAGTACAGACAACAAACCATGTTGAAATAAGGAGTTGTAGATTGTACAAAACCAAACTTTGAGCAAGGAAGCCAGCCACTGAGTCCAACAGCTGCAACTAGATTGGCTGGGTATGGATTGCCATTCCCATACTTTCCTAAAGCAAAACAGGTAGCAGAATACAGAGAAGTTGCTGCACCCATACTGAAGCCTCCAATTGCAATTTTGACTGAAACAGTAATCACCACATTTAAAAAGGATATCAAAGAACTCTGGAACTAGAAGTGCGCATAGTTTGGAAGTAAATAAGGAAAACATATTTGCCATAAACCACTTCATTGTTTTTCTCATAGCATTTGAGCAAGAAGAATCCTTGTTCGATCAATTCACCTATTAGATGCAGACTCATGCATACTGATACCATCCATATTTACTTATTTATGCCCTCATTCTCCATTTGATTGCACAGAAACAACTAAGTGAATTCATGTACACATTTTAACAAGCAAAAGCTCGTGTTCCAGTTGTAAGATCCAAAGTTTCTAACGATATCCAGAAATCAAATTGAGAATTGCTTCACTGTTTTAAACATCTGAAATCAGTAATTTCTAAACTGATGGATGATAAGCATATTCGCGGCACTATCACATAATAAAAAATGCACGAGAAAACCTACTATCAGCGGGTTCTGTCGACAACAAATTTGCAACATGTGCTGCTGAAGCATCCAAACCCTCTATATCATCAGGTGCATCTTCTGAAAGGTCTCCCACATCAAACCCTGAATATAACACATTACCCGATTATTATGATTAATTTTGGAAATAGCAGAACCTTTGTATCATCGGTTTTGATAGAGGCTTCTTTTTTCTTTTCCTTTCCTTTTGCACCATTATGAAAAACAAGAGGAGTTTTATTAAAAAAAATGATCACCTTTTTTCATCTTTTATGAGATGCAAACATTTTATTCTATTTATGTTTTTCTGCGAACTAGTGTATTTATGATTCTATATGTAAGAAAAATAATAAAGCAGCTATACTTACAAGCAGTGGAAGGGAAGCCACCAAATACAGTTATTGGTTGAGTAGGAGCAGTTGGGCATATCCATTTAATCTGAGACATCATATAACCAAAACATATTACCAAGTTGAAAAAGCAACCCGTCTTCTAATGATCATGAATTAAAATTTTGGTGCAGGTAAAGAGCCGGCAATTTGGATCCGAACCCGCGGGCACCCGAAATCTGACCCCCGCACATATTTTGGGTTGGGTCCGATTTATATTGTAAAATTTCGGATTGGACAACCTACACGAATTAACACAACTTATGCCTAAAAAGTGAAATCTGAAACCGAATGAACCCGAAGCCCTTTCGGGTCAAATTCGGGTTAGGCTTTACCAATCCGAACCCGAAATTGCCATCTCTAGGTAAAAGGTCCCTGATAATCAAAACATATTAATCCTTACATTTGGAAGAGGGAGGGTTTCCAAGAGCTGGGACCAGCTGCCAAAAAAAATCAAAACACAAAATGTTACCACTGCATATTCCATAAAAATGCCTTTAAAAAAATGATAATGAGTTGCACACTATGTTTCTTTTCTTCTTTGTTCCTTTACTTTTGGGGAGGTGAACCTATTACATGTTTGTAAGGACCTCCAAACTCTACCACCCCGTAACAAAAAGGTAATAACTCAAATTAGATCACATCAAAATGACTAAATTCCCTTAAAAGAAAGATGCTGACTAACAAAAATGCTATATCAGATGAACGATAGACTAATTTGATTTACAAGTGAGATCCATCTCATAAGATTACATAGCTGGCTTGATAAAAGTATTAAACTTGGAGAAACATACTGGCCAACTTAGGCGAAGATTGAGTCCAACAAAATGACACTAACATGAAACCTTAGCAATAAACCACTGAACCACAATAAAGGGAAAACCCAGAATTTCTCAAGCATTCAAAAGTAAACCCCTATCTCTTCATCAGAACGGGGTTAATAGCTAGCATCAAATAGATATTGAAAAAAGAAACAGGGAATACTAAAATCTCACCTTATTTAAGAGAAGGAATAGCTAACAAGTACAAGGGGTTAAGAAACTAGGGGAAGAGAGAGATTCTATGTATAATGTATTTTCTAACAAAAATAAGATGATTCATGTTTTCAAATACATTCATGTACAACCAATTTGTTCCTCCAGTCCAAGGTGACTAATGATTTCAGGAGAGCTAGTGCAAGAGCCTTCTCCTAAAAGGGATCAAGTAATCAAAACGGGACAAAATTTAAGCACAGAAAATCCTAATATCATGAGTGATGATTCTATATAGAACTAGCTTGCTCAACACTTGTGGCAACATCAATTGACCATATGATTTACCTCGAACCATTATCACCAAGACCATGCAGCCATACTACAGTGGCTTGGTGTTTGCCTTTGGGCCTCACCACATATGTCCTCCCAAACTCAAATGCCCTTCTAGCTGCTCTGCCACCTGAAATGGTGTAGCAAAATGAAAAATAACATGTCATAAGTACATAAAAAATGCAATATTCAAACATAATCATTCATCTCATTCCAATATTTTTTTCTTCAAACCCGCTATCGCATAACCAAATGTAGACAGAGAAAGTTTTATAACTAACCAGAACCCACGGAAGGGCCAGTGAAGCTCATATTAGCCCAGGCAAAGGAATCACACTAACCAACACTTTTTGTAGCGACTGAATAACACACAAGTCCTGAAATGAAGAAATAGCAAATTTTCATTAACCGTTCAAACATGTAGAATTGACAATGATGTTTTTTACAGGGAATGACCTAGGCCATGAACGAACCCAATTAGGACAATGTTAAAACTGCCAAGACTACCCCAGGATGACACACTCATCTCACTAACCACCAGCCTATGAGAATAAGAAGTGCCTTTCCAACTAACTGCATATAGAGTAATAATGGATAAAGTTCCATTATTATATGAAAACGTGCGGAATTCAATAAGGTGCAAGTCCTTAGTTGAACAAGGGAACCTAAATAAATACAACTTACTCAAATAAAAAGGGTCGTCATTAATAATAGTAATGACATGAAGGATAAGGACCATGGTTCAAGCCAAGCTTCCCTGTTATGATTAATTGTTTCATATACAGCTTTCACGATGTGCGGTTGCACAATACTCGAGCAACGGAAGATTGATTGGTCGAAAAATAAAATTCGAAACAGAGAATGTCTTACATATCAAAGCCAATAGAGGATTGCCTAATGCCTAACAATAAATGCATCAGTAGTACAAAAACAAATTATCTCCAGAAATGGATTAAACAAAAGTCAATTGAGTAAAAACAAAAAACAAAAAACAAAAAACTTTAGAACCCAGCATATCAACACGAGCACCTGACTTGCATGCATTGCCTGAGGTAACCAGATAATATTGATTACATTGTGGCAGAGAGTCCCTAATTAGGCCGAGAATAAAATTAAAATTTATATGCACATATTGCAACAATTACACCAAAAGCAGAACCCAAATCATAACAGTTATAATCAAACCATTAAAGTTCGTCTTCAATTGGAATATCCAGCAAAAACACAACCAAAAACAGATATGAGGATATGATAAGATGGAAATGAAATGGATTTACAGGAAAAAAAGAAAGTTGGTGTTAGGGTTTTGTAAGAACCAAACTAACCCCTGATGTGAAGAGACAAAAGAGCTCTCTCTTTCTTCTTCTTCTTCCCCAACTTTCTTTTTGGTGTGTTCGTTTTGTCGACTCGTTGCTCCTACAAAAGTTCACGATGGCAGGATTCGCCAATCGCCACAACCAGAGATGAATCTCTTGTACGAACCACTCGTATGATAATTTTGGTGTGTTCCTAATCAGAACATCGATAATTGTTTTCAGCCGTTGAAATTCGTCAAGCGGCTGTTTGCCACGTATTGTATAAATATGACGTATTTTTTATTTTATAATTTTTCTTAAAATATAAATGAGACATGCGTATCTATGTATAGGAATATCTCATTTTTGTAAATTTTGTACAAATAAACCTATGAAATTAACAGTGTGAGAGTTTTTATTTCATGCATGCTTACATGACAATTCAATAAATAATTTTAACTGACATCGAGAATGACGTGTCAATTTTTATTCGCGTGAGTTTGAACTAAACATTGATCGATGTTGATTATCTTTTATTAACGTTGGCCAGTGTTGTCATGACAGCAAGAGGCGGTCGCGAGGAAAGAGAAGACAGTTTGAAAAGTAATGGTTCAGTTGAAGCTCTTAGATTAACTTTCGAGTTTGATGTTGCATTAGATGGCAGATCTGGTGATGGTGATGGCGATAGGCGATTGACAGATCCCTTCACATGGTCGTTTAAGCTATAAAAGTGCAATTGTTGTCAGTTGTTCGTGCTCCTCAAACTTGAAGAATTTCAATGCCTTCAATTTGATTATTCAGACGATGGATAGGAGTGAAGTGCATTCAGCTTGATTATGCATTATGTTTTAGTCGTTGTGTCCTTCGATTTTTCACCAACAGACACATGTGGCTCTTCAAGTTCAGGCTAGCTGGAACCTGGAGCTGCCCATCAACTTGTGTTTGTAGGGACTCCCTAATTTATTGAGATTCCTCACATTTTAATTTTCTCATTTACTAATTACTACCACAAAGCTGGCACTGCCTCACCATAATAGTGGTCTTGAGGATGAGTCTATTCTGATAAACAACCATGACCTCAACTACTGACTTTTACTTGTTCAAAATACTTGCTTAACTTTTTGCTCTTGTAACAAAATTTGTCATTCACAAATTGTTCTCTCCATTTTTTTTTCTTCTAGATTTTGTTGTCTTACAAGTCAAAGTCAACTAAACTCAGCCTTGTTATAAATATTGTAGTTGCCAAAATGATTTCCACATATCCGACCAATCACACTCCAAACTCGTTCACACTACAGACTGTTACTTTTGTTCGGATTAGAAATGGAATGGTTGTTGTAGGATTCTCTAATTTCCAAACAAATTGGGTACTACAAAGTTCAAACAAAACCATACCACATAAACTAATCTTAAAACTATACTAAAACATGAATGACATGTCCATAACAGACAAAGCTTCTTCTCCTAATACCCATTTCCAATAGATTCTTTGCCAATATAAGAACAGCCTCTCACCTACCTCTGCCTGTCTTGCAATGGCAAATGGCAGTACAGTTTGAGTTACCGGGGTCAAATCTCGGTTGTTACTCTTGCTGATAAAAAAATGGCAATACAGATGCAGGGTCGTCGGAATCATTTCCGGGCTGTCGATTTTGTGTGACATATGTTTCACTAAAAAATAACTCAATGTGGTACTATGGGTTTGTACATCTAATTACAACAACCGAGAAAGAGATCAGACTGATATACATTTGCTCAACATTTCAAATCATATAAACTCTAAATCCTAACAACACTTGTCATTTGGTTTAGGAGTATAGTAGTTTTCTATAGAAAAAGAATCACAATCTGTTCAAAACTTGCTTCTTCATCCAAAACATTGTGCTAAAAATAACAATTAGCTTCTTGAAGGAGAAGAAGGTACCTTCAAGGCTTCATCCAAATATTGAGTTGTCACCGCCCTGAAAGAACTGATATTGCATACGAACAAGTAGACGAGTTAGGAGGATCGCTGTCTCCGGGATTCACTGCGCGTACCGCCACATTTTGCCTGTTCCGACCACCCTCCGGTTGCTCGTCCTCATCGAGTGACAAAACATCAACAACAATCATCTGAGTATCTGGGGGCTCGTCAATGGGGACGCGTCCTTCAAGCATTTCGATAACCCGATTCATGCTAGGTCTAAGACTAGTCCTCTCCTGAATGCACCACAGAGCTACATAAACCAATCTCTTCATTTCCCTCTCATCAATACCTCCTTCTATCACCAGCCTATTGTCCACAACCTCCATCAAATTCCCTTCCCTCATTTTCGAATTCACAATCTTCGGAAAATACTGCCATTTCCTCTGAGACTTGTCCTTCCCATTCTCTATCAAGCAAACATTTCTCCTACCCCCAATTATCTCCAAAAGAACCATTCCATAGCTATACACATCACATTTCTCCGAAACCCCATTGTGCAAGAGCCATTCCGGGGCCAAGTAGCCTTTAGTCCCTCGAATTGTTGTCAACACTCGGCTCTCGTCTTTCCCCATTAGCCTCGAGAGCCCGAAATCTCCCACGAGAGCTCGAAAGCTCTCGTCGAGGAGTATGTTTTCGGGCTTCACATCGAGGTGTAGTATCCTCGACCGGCAATCATTGTGAAGATAATTAAGCGCTTTAGCAACATCAATTGCAACTCTATACCTCAAATCCCAGGACAAGCACCCGCCGGGACGCCTCCGGTGACCGGAGCTCGGGAAAATCCAAGAATCCAGCGAGCCATTTGGGACAAATTCATAAACAAGAAATCGAGGACCTACAGAGCTAAAACAATACCCTAGAAGACGCACCAAATTGACATGTTGAACACTAGAAATCGCAGCAACTTCAGATTTGAACTCCTTCTCGCCGTGTTCTTCTCCTTCGATCCGCTTCACGGCGACGGCGGTGCCGTCGCTCAAGACGCCTTTGAAGACGGAAGCGGAAGCTCCTTGCCCTAGCAATGTCTGGAAATTGTCCGTTGCCTCCTCAATCTCCTTAAGCCGGAACTTGATCGGAACGCCGGCGACTTTCCGGAGGAAACTGTACTCAATCCGGAGCTCGCGTCCCTCGGTGACCATCTGGCTCTCCAGCAACTTCCGTCTCCGATTGTAGCGCCACCGGATCAGAACCCACACGAACACAGCGAAAATCAAAGCAACAACAGCGCCAGTGATGAGGAAAAAGGGTTTTGAGAGCTGGAAAGTGAGACGAGCAACGATGATCAAAATGACGCAGCAAATCACAGACGAGACGGCGATTATATAAGCCTTCTTGTCCTCCACCAGAGCTTCGTTGTTGTACTTGTTGAGCAGAGAAGGGAGCGAGAGGCTCCGGATTCCGGTGGTCATGGCGAGAAAATTAGCCGGAAAAAGCTTGTTTGGTCAAGTTTTGCGAAGCTTTGAGCTCAACGGAGCCATTTGAACCACACCAACCCAACCAACTGTGTTGAGTAATGGAAAAAACGCTTTTACACACATGTGGATTGCAAGAACCAGTAGTGGGTCAATGATTTTGGTAAGTTTTGTAGAGAACAAGTCTTGTGCTAATAAACCCAATAAAGGAAATATATATAAAATATATCCACCACTACTAATTAAGTACAAAAAATGCTCTCACCTTTGGACTTTTCTGGGGTTCTACTTTTCTTGTTTGCAGTTCAAGCCTGGGAAAATAAGCATTTTAAACATAATATTCAGGGTAATAAAATGAATATCGATGCTTATTTTTCTCCACATCGTTTTGAGAGTCGACTAAAGTTTTGGTTCAACTACAGCTGCGTTTGATTTTCAAAGCGGCAACAGTCTCTTAAATTTACAGATAGCAAATTACGGTAAGTCTCATTAAAATAGCGAGTCTTACTTTGATAATAAGTTAAGAAGTTGGTAAGGTTTGCATTGCGGCATTCGCGGTGGTTTTTTATTGGTGTCCATGCAGAACATCAGGAGGCGGTTGCAAAGAAGGAGAAAGTGACTTAGAAGGTGGTGGTTTTACTAAAGTCATCGAATCAGCCTTCAAATTTGTTGTCGAATTAGATGGCAGACCTGATGATTGCGAGGGCCTGCTGGCAATGTCATTCACGTGGTCCCCTTAAACTCTAAGTGCAATCGTTGTTAGTTGTTCGTGCTCTTCAGGCCGGAGAGAATGATTTTAATGCCTTCAACTTGATAACTCGGGTTGATGATCAAGAGTATTCTAGTGCCTTTGGTTTGACTATTCGATATGTTTTGTCTATTGTGGCTCAGTTTGGTAAAGTCATTTTTTTCCGGGTTGGTTTGTGAACTGAGTGGGCTACAAAATTAGTTAGGTTATAAATTTTTTGTCAATTTTGTATTGGTGACTTGATTTCAAGCCTCCAATTTTATATCGTATTTTCTATCGTTTGATTTAAATAATACATTATTAGTTTTTACATTAATAAAAATATCGTATCGTCTCCGTTCATAAACGAGTTGTGTCTTTGTCGTATTAATCAGCCCTAATGAATAAACGGGTCGAATTGAAATTAATATGTTTAACATAAGATTATATTTTTTTAACATGATCATGATTGACCACTCCTAGCAAAATCACAGTTAAATTCGATGATAAATAAATTGTGTGGGGGCTGAATTGACCTAGTCTAGTCACTGAGCTGAGCCTCATTAATAACCTAACTTGTGTATTATATATTTGACTTCTTCAATTTCATCACATAATAACGATGAAAACAAGATTGTTGTTGTTCGGTTGTTGTCGCCTTCATGATACTCTAAAAGAAAAGGTTTTTTCTCCGACCAATCTCCTTTAATTCATATCATCATCGATCACTAGGATTGAACTTATCACTATACTTTATTCAAGTTACATACAAATTGACACAAGGCAGTTGATATGCCAACCATAGGACTGAGTCTATAATGAGTAAACTCCAAAATTAATGAATGACGAACAGAAGATGAATCGAGCATAGGTCACAAAAAGATTAAACTAATCGGTGATTCAAACATTTAAATTTATAAAATTGAATCCATGAACAATAACTTATATACCCAAAAAAAGTGATGATACTTAAAAAAATAATCCAAAAGTAAAATGAACTAGTAAGAAGATGACATGTGACACGTTAAGCTCAATTCTTGACCAAGTCAATATGCTCGGATCAAATTTCTGGTCGATTTTTAGTTGAGAGTCCAGTTAGCTCCAACCAAGGATCGATTCGACTCCAAACAGGTTTGAGACAAACAAATGGATTACATGACACTAAGAGACGTGGATGTGCAATCTTGTACAAAGTATGGGCAAGGCAACACATGATCTCACTTTGTGTGTGGATTAATGATAGGCTTGTATCACTCCCTCTCCGCATGTGAATTGCCTCCACACGTCAAGAAGAAGCCTTGCGGAGCTCTTCTCCATCCGCACGCGCAAGATTGTCCTTCAGCTTTCCCTCGTGCACATGATCGCGAATGGGATCCTTCATTCCCAAGCCCATAGACAAAGTCATACTCGGACAATTACCTTACAAGCATTTTGTGCTAAGCTTGCATCCTTCCCCTTCAGCATGCGGAAGGTCATGCTAGCTTCGCTCCCGTCCTTGTCCACATGCAGACTGACACCCGCAACAGTCCATGCAAATATGGCGTCCATTTGATCGACTTGTGAATAACTTCTTTCTCCCATCCACAAATGGGCCTAATCATATACAAAGCTTCGTGCATCCTTCTTCTTCGTGGATACGTCAACGCTAGACTCACATACAAACAACACTCTCTAATGCGGACCTTTCTACAAAAGACCTAGCAAGTTTCCCCATGAAGCAAACACAAACATTTCGCTCAAGCATCTTCACCTTATCTTCCTGTAGCAAAACACTATATAGGCTACAATGACAACAAAAATAAACCTTTAAAGAATGACAATTTTTATTAGAGGTAACAATTTAGATTTTAAGCCCGGCTTAGGAAGACTTAACCTGATATGGGTACGTTCCGTCCATGTAGTGGGTTTTGAGGTGCTGGTAAAATTTGGGGTTTTTTTTTTTTTGAACTCAAATGTAGAAAATATATTAAATAAACGGGTAAAATTTGGGTTTTAGATGCAAAATATATAGGTTTGTTCGAGTATGCTCAATCCAGCCCACAACTATTCAATAATCATCTAACCCGATCCCAAATTTAATTGGGTTGATTTTATGTGACCAGAGCCCAAAATTTGGGCTCAGCGGTTCCGGGTCGAAAGAGATAAAAATCAAACAAGCTCAGCTCAACGACGTCGTTTGTCAGCGTACGGCGCCATCTACTTCTCCGTTCACACGGTGCGTCAATCGAACGGCCAATCCCTTTCAAAACTACTCCACGTAAGATCCAGCGGTCAAAATTAAACTACAAGTCGCTCAATACCGATGATGGGTCCCGCGAATTTATCCACCGACGTGGCGATGACATGGCAGGGTTCAATTATAAACGGAAACAGAACACACAATGAAACTCAAAAACAGAGTAGCCACCCGACCTAGTTGTTAAGCGACGTTGCCCTAAAAAAAACCTTCCTTTATTCTTCTCTCCCTCTGCGCGTTGCGGTCAAGAAGGAAGCTAAGCAAAAGCGCGACATGGGCAGCTTCGCAAACCGCAACTCCGCCGCCGAACGCACAGCCACCGGAAGCGGCGGCGGAGCGTCGGTCGACAAGGGCGTTGATTTCGCCAACTATTTCTGCACTTATGCCTATCTGTACCACCAGAAGGAGATGCTCTCTGATAGAGTTCGCATGGACGCTTACCACAGCTCCGTCTTCAAGAACAAGCACCACTTTAAGGGAAAGGTATAATTTTTTTTTAGTTTATGCATTTGGGTTCTTCAAATATGAATGCTTTAGCTCAGTTTGGTTGCTGGGTAAGTGTCAGGGAATTAATTTGGTTGCTGGGTATAGCTTTTTTTAGTTTATGCATTTGGGTTCTTAAATATGAAGGCTTTAGCTCAGTTTGGTTGCTGGGTAAGTGTCACAAATATGTATTGCTGAAGGCTTAAGAACCTGTATGGGTTTAAGAAATTTTGGGGTTTAGGAGTTAAAATAGAGCCACGTCATGTGGGCGAGAAATTCCTTACAATGAGCATGTGACAATATTTGGAGCAAAACTTTTGCATACTTGTATCCCTGCTTGACTGATTTTTATTTATTTTTTGTTTTGAGAAGACTGTTTTGGATGTTGGAACTGGGAGTGGCATTCTTGCAATCTGGTCAGCACAAGCTGGTGCGAAGAAGGTGTATGCGGTTGAAGCCACTAAGATGTCGGAGCATGCTCGTGAGCTTGTGAAAGCAAAAAACTTTGAAAATGTGGTTGAAGTGATTGAGGGATCCATAGAGGATATTACTTTGCC
>JAYMTF010000848.1:0-29194 GCA_036897485.1 Pelargonium nanum | reverse complement strand
AATTTCGAAAGCCAATCCGCTCCTATATCACTGCGATCAAACGCGTCCTATAAGAAAATGAACACGATTTGAACTAAGGATGAAAATTAACATAATAAGAATAATAATGTAATTTTCAGTTAATAATAACATAATTAACAATTTTATGTTAACACTATAGAATTGTACAAACTTCAAAATCTAATAAACACATTTCAAAACATGAGCCCATTATGCTTTCTTTTTTTCAGTCATTGCCATTTGCTTCACTAAAATTCATTGACACCCATACAAATTCTATGAATTTCTCCATTTAGCTTTTCAATGTGTGTGGCCAGTTCCAGCTCCACTATCAACTTTTCTTTTTCTTCTTCACTGGCATAAAAACTGAATGAAAAATAATTTCGGACAAAAAATGGGACCCACAGGATGAGTCAGACTCGTATGTGGCATAAACATTAATTTTTTTTTAAATTTTATTTACGAGAAATTCACAAGAATAACGCTCCTTCCTTCCCATTGCCTCTCTGATCTCTCTGGTTCCAAGTATTGTCTTTGCCCCTATCATACGAAAGTCCTCAAAATTATTGTTTTTTTCAAAGGTAAAAAAAACAAAAAAAAAAACCCTCTCCTCTCTACCTCTGTGCGCGAATTGGGTATGTGTCCATCTTCATCGTCGAGACCTCTCAGCTTCTCCTTCTAAACCTCAATCTCTCTGTGCCTTTTTCTCGCAAGAAGCAGAAATGGGTTCGGGAAGCAGTCGGATAGGGTCGCGCCCATCTCGGCCCCGGGCGGTCAACCGCCGAAGCCGGTCCAAGCTCTCCTTTCTCCTCTGTGGGTCTTCGTCGTCTCACTCTCCCGTCGAGGTATCGTCGTTGAATTTTTAGATTTTGATTGAATCAATTTGCTATTATTGGGGTCAATTTGAAATTTTGTATTTTGAAATTGGGGATTTTAGGCGATTTTGGGGTGATTGATATGATCGGTGCGGATTGTTGATGCTCTTTGTTGTCGTTAGCGGGAGATTGAGTTATTGGTTTTGTCGTCTGAAAAATTAGGACCCATTTCGTGGTTATTTTTGGGGGTGCGGGTGTTGTTCTCGAGATTAGGATTTGAAATTGATTAATTGACGCTTGGACACGAATCCAATTTTGTTGTTCTGGATTGGGATGTTTCAATTTTGTGATTAGTGTATTACTGTATGTCTGTATTGCATTGGGTCGGTGAGATTTTGAGACCTGTTTTGATTTGTTCATGGCTGGTTTGTACTATGGCTTATTACCAGGTGGTGAGTGATATGCACAGAGAGTTTGTTTTAGTTCTCGTTATATTCACATTGGCATCTCGTAGTACACATAGGTGTGATTTAGGCGGATATTTTCAATTGCATGCTGTTCACTTGATTCGGGCAACAATTTGTTCTGGTTGGAAATTTTGAAATAGAGTGGCTGAATTCAAAATAATTTACTTGTAGTGAAGCGTGTCTGCTATATGGTTGAGTTTTCATGGGCTTAGATGTTTAGGAACAATGTTAATTCTAGTGTCAAATCCTTCCTCTATGTTAGTTGGTCCTGGATGAATTATGTTAGTATTGGCTGTTACTTTAACCTCAGAGCAAAAGGTACTCACTATGCCTGAACAAGGTTGTATGTCTTGATGGATTGGAGGTTTATGCTTAACTTCTAAACCCCACCTTTAGGTTAGAATATTCATTGTAGGACTGCCCCTCACCTCAAGGCCATTCTAGATATTCATTATAGTCTGCAAATGTTAGTTGTCATTTTGTCTTGTATTTGGCCAAAACAAATTTTATTGGTACTGTTCTATTTGCTAGTATTGGCCCAAAATTTCATACCAGTGGTGTGAATTTAGCCTAGTGAATGTGGCATGGTTCTAGGGTTTTATTGAAAGTTGGAAATTTCTGCGATATTGAATAATATTGTGATGGTAACTTGTTGGGCACCTCTAGACCTTATGCAAAAATTTCTAAAACCTCCTGGATGAGCTTTCTTTTGCTTTATTTATACTTGTAGAAATAACTTAGTAAGATATATTTTGAACTTATTCTGATGTGTTGGTATTCTTTCTCTGTAGATGGAAGAATCTCTAGAAAATTCTACACGGCATTGTAATCAAATTAACGTTTGCCCTGTAGAGGGCTCTTCATTAATCTCTGGTTCCGGAACAGGGTTTCCCAGCTCCTATACTGAAACTGGACACTCATCAGAAAACAGTCATGTGGTCAATGGGAATACATCTGCTGAAGATGGTTTAAGAAATATTAGATTTAATCAGGGGGATTGCTTGTCTGAAAGTAAGGAGCTAGTTCCTCCTCATCAGGTAAGTGTTGATAATATCCATGATGAATCTTCTAGGGATAGGAGTAGTTCTACTGCTAGTACTTCGTTTACCGAACCACAATCTTCAGATTCAGTCTCTGTAAATTTGTTGGCTAACAAGGATGTAGTCAATGGCCTTGATAATTCAGAGAACAGAGGAGCATCCCAGGGCTGTCCTGAGGTTATACGTTCAAGTAGTTTGTCTTCACAAGGACATAGAGATTCAAGTTCCGATGAGGTTTCTGTTCAGAATCATGTGGGTGATGTAATGGCTGTTCATAATACCGATTCTGGTGCTCCTCATGTTTCTGATCCATCAGCAACTCCTCAAGAACCAACACCTTCTGGTTTAGGATTCCTTGTGTCTAATCGGGAACAAGGGCAGGGAGATGTGCTTCATGTTGATGTAGTGAGTATCTCGTCTGACATTTTGTCCAGTAGCATTGCTGATACAAGTAACCGGGAGGCTAGAAGGAATAGTAGAAGACTATTTTGGGATGCTTTCTCAAGACGTAGTTCTAGAAGGCTTAGCGATTCTCCGACCATAATTTTCTCAACGGATGATACTGATGATATGGGATCTCACGACAGATGGCTCCTTGATTTCAGTGGTGACTTTTTTGATGATGGTATCGGAAGTGATTCTGGCTACCTGGGCAGTAGAATTCACAGCTTGAATAGACGACGCCGGCACTCAAGATCTGAGGTAATATTTTAGAATAAATTAATTTATTATGACATCTTTTATGCATTTACTTCAATTGTTGACCAGACTTACATGTGGTAAGTTTTTGCTGAACCATTTTAGGACATCAGATCAATAAAATTGTTTTCCTCTAATTTTAAGCACTGACCATTTTTTATTAAACTTATAAAGATCTAAAAAGTGATTTTTTTTCATGGTTACCACAAAAAATAAATAATTAAAATTAATAAAAAGCTTGTCTTTCCTTTTCTTTTCTTTTTGGGTCTTCTCATTTCATCTTATGTTACTATGGTTTTTCTCTCCTTTACTCTCCCTTGTCAATATTTCCCATCTAGCTTTCGAAAATGAATCATGGACACAGAAGATGGTAAAAATACTGGGAATTGGCTACATTTATGATGGATCAGTTGTATTCAAGAATTGAAAATTTTGTTTTTTCCTCCGTAAAATTTTGAACTACTTTTGGATGACTCTTTACAGATCTGGGAAAGACTCCGTGACGAAAATGGTCGGCGAACTACCTATTGTCCATCGGGTTTGCATCCAGATGGTACATGCTCATGTGAGTCACTCTTGATGAATGAAGAGTCTAGCACTCGCGCAAGCATTTCACGAATAGTCATGCTTGCTGAAGCTTTATTTGAGGTAATTTTCCTTCGTGAAGAATTTTGCTATTTTAATTTTCTGTGGACCTTTTTCTTTTACAAGTTTTTTGGGGCTAAATCTTTAGAAATATCTTGTCCATTATCATAAGTTTGCATATGTATACTTCCTATTTTATTGATTTGGTTCTTGGTAATGGTTCCAGTGTATTATTATTTTTTGGCGCTGCACAATGTGTTTGTGGGAATTGGTAAAAGTTAGGATGATGGTTTAGTGCGGTTTTGAGAAAAAAGAAAAAAAAAAAGATAGGTGCTTTTGACTTGAGGTTGAATGAGATTTGGTCTGTACTCAAAAGAAAATTTGAAATCGTGGAAAAGAAGTTTGGTTTTGCTGCTGTTTAACTGGGGAGTGTTAAAAGTTATATTTTGTTCATGGTGTTTTACAGCATGACTTAATCTTGTTTTAATTTGCTGAGCCCAGGTTTTAGATGAAATCCATCGCCAACCAGTGTCACTTGCTTTGTCTATGGTCTCTCTCCCAGCCCCAGAATCAGTCGTTGACTCTTTCCCTCTCAAGAATCACAAAAAGTCTGACGCCACAGAGGCTGGGCAGGATGTTGAGCAGTAAGTTTTACTTCAATATTTCATTTTGACCAGCAAAGTTTATTTAAAGCTTATCAAATTAAAAAGGGTTTTACTGCCACATTTAGAACTGATTCTGATCTATGAGCTTATTAATGTGTCTTTTAATGGTTTTATTCTGTTTAGTGGTTAATATCTATGCTTTCTCTCACTTGATAGGTGCTACATCTGCCTAGCGGAATACGAGGAAGGAGATAAAATACGAGTTCTTCCATGCAAGCACGAGTATCACATGTCCTGTGTTGATAAATGGCTCAAAGAGATACACGGGTATAGTTTCCACTCCACCTCACTTTCCTTGTTATTACTATTACAATCACATTTTTGTGCCTCTTCTTTGATTTGACTGACTTGATTTTCTCGCGTTGATTATGTATTCCAGAGTATGTCCACTGTGTCGTGGAGACGTTCGTGAGGGTGTTACTCAGTGTTCAGTCTCTGATTCTGAAGTTCCCTCGATTTGAATGTGTTGTACATACAGATGTAAATAACGGTTGTAGCTCTTAAGCTGTCATATCTGAATTTCACGTTTTCCAGATACACAAATTCACGTCTTGTTTCATAATCAAGTATGACACAGATTTATAAACCCAATAGTTTCTAAATTGTATCTAAATCATGTTGTCCTATTGCTGTGCTTTCCATTATACAAATATACTGGAAGGAATGGGTTATATATATGAGCTCCTTCAAGTTGTTGGTCCTTGTTTGTCATGATGTCTCTGAATTTGAAATATTTGATTGTTTTCACTAGGAACAAATATATTGTTGAAAAGAATGGCATTGGCTCAGTCATATACAACAAGAGCCAAATAGATACTGAATTACAAGAAGAACAGGGTTCTTCTTTAGATGCTAATACATAAGCAGATTCTTACATATTATTTAAAACAAATTGCATTTTGGTGCCTGCAATTAAGTAGAGCCATGGCCTGGGGTCCAGAAGGGATTATGGTCCTGGGAAAGCTTGGTTCCATCGCTTCCCGAGTAATCATGGAAGAACGGGTTATTCTCAAAACACGCATCATTGCTTTTAATGTAATTTTGATGCTTCAATGGCGTTGCAGAATGATGATCCCGCTGAGCAAAGAGGTTTGGATGACAATTCTCATCGTCTTCAAACGTTGTCCAGTGCCTTTCTTTTGCGGCATCATTGCTTTTACTGTAATTTTGATGCTTCAATGGCGTTGCTGAATGATGATCCCGCTGAGCGAAGAGGTTTGGATGACAATTCTCATCGTCTTCAAACGTTGTCCAGCGCCTCTCTTTTGCAGCATTTCGCAGATTCTCCATCTCTCCGACATGCCCCTTGAACTCTTTCTTCACCACATCCAGGACAACATCACCATACCGATCACACCATGTCCTTGAAACATTTTCAAATCAAAATTTAGCTAACCATTCATTCAAAACAGCCAAAGGATAGTGAAGAAGACAAGTTGCTTACTTGGGGAAGAACTTTTTGAGGTCAGTCTTGTCTACAGGCAGCTTGGTAGAAATTGCTTCAATTTGATCATCCCTGAATGAAAACACAAAAGTATCCACATTTCAGAAGAATTGACTTCAACAATACAAGAAATCTAAACATAGGAACAAATTTGGATAGTTACGAGAATTGGAGACTCGGGTTTGTTTTGCATAGCTCGGCTTGAATCCTCGAAAGCTCCTTCTTTATCCTGTCCCCTAGAACCTTATCAATGAAGAAATCCGAAGAAGAGCCATCGGAATGTAGCTTCTTCTTGATTTGTTTGGTGTCGGGTCCTTCCCCCATTGGAGTAGCAACAAGCTTCCCAGTTTCCGAACAAGTTTCATGGTCTGATCTCTCACTGAGAGGCAGAGGAGCCGTTTCGTCCTCCGACTCATTTTTCTTCCATTTCTTGAACCCATCAAATCCCCATTGCTTTTTTGCTGATTTTGAGACCTTCTCATGATGAGAATCAGGCTTCTTCTTTACTGAATCCGGCACGAGGATCGATTGAGCATCCCAGAATGGGTTTTCTCTGGAGCAGCTCAGTTCTTTCACAGTCCCTGAATTCTCAGAAATGGAATCGAAAATGCTCTTCTCTTCCTTGTTCCTCTTGGGTTTGTAAGGTGTCACGAAGCTCAAAACAGAAGCTGCTCCTTTGATCTGCTTCATCGCTGACCCGTGCTTCGATTTGTTCTTCGAATTCGATTTCTCTTTGTGAAGCAACGACTGTTCGTCCTTCAAATCAATCACCGACCACTCCTCGTCGGAATTCTCTTTCGCCTCCTTTGCTTCTCCGGCAACAATCACATCTCGAGCCCCAATTTCAACTCCTTGAACCGCAAGTCTCTGCAACAGAGGCCTCTTCGACGAATGGTACTCCTCTTCCGATATGCATTTCGCATAAACCAGCTCCTACACAAAAACAGAGCACCTAAATCAACATTTTCTCAGCTGCCAAACAGATTAAAAATCCAATTTTTTTGAAAACCCAGAAAAAATTTACCTGCAGGAAGATCAGCTTGTCTCTCAAAACCGCGGGTTGTTCTTGGTCGGCCGGAGAAGCAACGAGGGTGTCGAGTAAATGGGATCGAAAAGCAGAGACCTCATGTGCAGCCAAAATTCCTTCTTTGTGGAGACCCATCAAGTTGATTATCTGGTGGAATGAATCTTGCTGCCATTTGAGGTTATCGGACTGTAACTTCGCGAGCTTCTGCTCCGCCGCCGGCAAGCGGCGCTTCTTCAGAGAGAAGGGGAGGATGGTCTTGCAGAGATTGGTGATGGAGTCATGGAGTGTGGAGTAGTATGTGGGTGTGTAGGAGTACACCATTTTCGATTTGTAATTGGTTTCTTGATTTGAATTTTTGAATGAGCTCAGCAAATTTTGATGTTTCTTTTGCTTTTTTGAAATTTCAGGGCAATTTTGGTTCGTGAGTTTTCTTGTGTTTGAATCTCTGGGTTGTGTTCTCTCAGTTTATTTTGGAGATCGGCTTCTGAATTTGAATTTTTGATGTGTTGAAAACGGACCAAACGGTCACTTGATGTTGAAACTAGCCGTTGAGGAGAGCGTTGTTGTAGAGAAAGAAACGACGTCGTAGCTGTTATGGAGGTGGGCTGTCACGTTTTTGCCACTGTTGGTTGATACTTTTGATAAAGAAGATCTTTTGGTTGTTGAGCACTGTTGTAACACTTTTTTTTTAAACTTAAAAGGAAAACAATTTTATTGCATCTGATAGAGTTACCATCACTAAAGAGATTCAAAGGTCAATTCAACTATCAAACTCTAACATAGAAATCGCAGACTCACTAACAGAAAAAAACAAAAACCAATATAACTACCCGAGATAAGTCGGATGTCTCTGAAGGCTAAACCAAATACACTGGCACTGGAAGCCTATCCTTCGATCTGAATCAAGTGAGCTACTCCTCTGACTCGAACTCCACTGTGATGTTAACAATCGCCTCCACCTCCCGACTGGAGACAACCACCACCGCACAACGCTCCGCACAAATCAACTAAAAAACTCAAACTTGCCCTCATGACAAGAAATCCAAACTTGCCCACATGACAAGAAATGCAAACTCACTGTCCTGATGAGAAAGCCCGACTTTTTTCTCAAAAGAATCCGAGTTTATTCAATAAGAGAAGATTGAACCACTGCCGATTAAAAAAGACCGGCGGTGGTTCAAAGAAAATTTAAAGATGAAGAACTAGAGAAGACGGTTAGAGTTTCCAGAGAGAAAATTAGAGAGGACAATCTTATAATGTTGTAACACTTAATCAACCCAGTATAGCATAATTTGTTCGAAAATTAATTATGTATATATTATCAATATTGACGTTATAATAAGATAGTATTTTTAAATTTGTTACAATATATGTGCATAAGAATAAAATTAATTCTTTTTTTTTTCTAAAATAAAAACGACAACACTTATTTTAAAACGAATAAATAATAATTAAAAAACCACGTACCAAAGATAACTAAACACATTAGCAATGGTAAGCTACCCAATCTTCAAGCCTAATCCTAAAGAATCACATACCAAAAATAACTAAACACATTTGCAATGGTAAGCTACCCAATCTTCAAGCCTAATCCTCTTAAAATCAATAATGGTGAATAAGACATATGTAGGGGTTGCTTCAAAAGATAGGTTTTATTAAGGAATTATAATCTCCAATGTATAATTTTTTTAATTATTAGTGCTTGATTGTATTTCACGCACTTGTCAAATCTAATATTAGTCAATAGACTTGACATCGTTTATGTTAAATAATCGCAAAAAGATAAATTTGTAAAGTCTCCGTAAAATTCGTGGGCCCACCAAATTGTCTATTATTTGCAAAACTCAATTGCCTTGGTGGGCACTAGAATGGCAAAGGTGAATGGAGTGATGGTGATGGTTAGTGGATTTGGAATCACTTATTTGAGCTGCAAAACAAAATGTGTATCAACTCTTTATCTAATCTCTCTCTCTCTATCCCTCAGGTACATTAATTAACATTGTACCTTGTCTCTTGCAAATTGCCATATACTCCATTTATTATATGTGTGGTGGCTTCCAGTTGCAGCCATGTGCTTAGCCAATCTTATTTGAATCTGCAAATTTCTTTATTATGTTGTTCATGGTGAAATGAACCAACCTAATCAATCATATATAGACACACACAGACATGGTGAGTGGATGAGGATCTGTAAAACAATGTGATAATTCTTTTAAAACCAACACAAAGAACCAAACGCGATTTCTTTTTTAGAAAGTATGTACATATCGAGCAAAAAGCTTGTTCGGGAACACTAATTAGATCTACTCTTTATGAACATGTCACGTAGGAGAAAATTATCTTTTGCAAAATTCTCTTTATTTATCAAATTTCTGACCAAAAGGAAGATTTTAGCTTACACTTTTTTTCGTGCATCTTTATGCAACTCTTTTCTTGAAGGTGCAAATATCTTACGCCTTAATCCTAACATAAGAAAAGAGATGAAACATGAAAAACAGATACAAGCATAATTATATCACTTAGATATAAATACATATATCACAACTTAGCCAATCAAATGTGACCATGCACATTTCTTTATTATGTTGTTAATGGTGAAATGAACCAACCTAATCAATACAAAGAACCAAATGTGAATCTTCTTATTATATTTTATAGTAAGTCCATAAATCAAGAAAAGGTGTTATCTTCTTCTTCTTCTTCTTCTTTGTGGAAGTCACTTTCAATTTAGGTCCTCCTCCACTCTTTTAGACTGATTAATTTGACTTGTCATTGCCAAGTCCAAGTAGTGTTACGAAAAGAAAAGAAAAACAATCTAGCAGATCTACAGATGTTGCACTGCAAAATCCTAAATAGTAAAACCTTGTACATATAATGTTGGATTGAACCTTGTGAAATTGTACCATGAGACTAACGATGATTCTGAATCTAACTTGATCACAACAAGTGAACATTTCAACGTCTTTTTTACTTTCTCCACAACCAAACGAAGCATCAAAAGGTTATGTTCTGTTTTGTTTTGCCACACATTATATGACAGTACAATACATGATCGACGATGATGCAAAGAAAGAGCAATTAAGTTGTTAATTAGTAGGTGACGATTTCGAATCTGCAGCAAGGGCAAAGAGCGTTGTTCTCGAGCCACGGCACGAGGCACCTAGAATGGAACCTATGTGCGCAAGGTAGGTGCACCAGTGTCTCCCCAAACTTGAACCTGTCCAAGCAGATGGCGCACTCTTCCTGCTCCATCGCCTTCCAGCTCAGCTTGCTCCAGCTGAACCTCTTCGACCCGCCTTTCTTCGACCCGTACACCTCCGTCTGCAGCTCTCCTCCCACCACGCACCTCCCATCCGCATACCTCACCTTCTCTCCTTTGCTCTTCACCCTGAAAAGTATCAAATTCAGATATTCAGAAATTCATAAAAGACTGTCTTGAATCTTAGCCAAGTGACAAACGAAATGTATTCGGCCGGAGCCCAAAAATTCATTGAAATGGATATCAAGCTGATAGTGAAAAAGTTGACAGATAAGTTACCCTCACTGCCACTCTACAAAAACGTACATGAGATTTTCACCCTGCTCTCCGTTCAATTCTTTCGAATGGGTACTTTTCTTGTTGTTAATGGATGAAGTGATATCATCTCATTGATCTATGGCTGATATTTTTTTCTCATCCAGGAAATCAATATTATTTTTTAATTTAAATGCGCACGTTAGCAAGAACATATGGATTCCGCTAACATGCGCCTGATGATATTTTTTGTTTTGTACCTTTTGGGTTCGGATTTGCGGTGTCGTTTCAACAGCCTCTCGTCTAGTCTCTGTTTGGCTTCTCTGGCCACGCCTCCCAGCTTCTCATTCTCTTGTTCCTGGTTCATTATGATTCTTTGCTGTTTTTTTTAATAATCAAATTCAAACAAAATCAATTCAATTTGATAATACTAAATAATTATAAATAAAGAACATGCACGAGTTAATTAATTAGTAATTACCAGAGAAGAGACAGAGCTGTGGTGGGTTTCATGGGTTCTTGTGTACAAACAAAAAGAGGACCGCCGGGAGCTATGCGCCGCCGCGGCGGAATCTGACCACCCTCCGCCCTGGTGGAACCGCCTCCGACGAGCACATTCCACTCCGGCAAGCATTCCGGCCATCTCTGCGACTCTTGAATTTAATTCTCAAACGCTAAAAATTAAATATTCTACAGAACAAGATTCATGCCTTCCAATCCATAAAAAAGAGAGAGAAATGAAGATTTGATTTGAAGAAAACAGTTTTCTTGCTAGTGAGAAACAATGATTGAATCTATAAAACAAAAGAGAGAGAGAAAAGAGTGGGAGACAGTGGAGGGTCCATCTTTTCAAAATCAGTCATTTTCAGTTTCTCTATTATAGAAAACAAAAACAGAGGAATTGGAAGAAGGTGTGGAGGAAGGTTCAAGGCAAGTTACATTGAGACCGACAGACCCACTCGCACGGACCACTCACGTGACTCACCAAACCATCCTCGTCCCCTCCAAAAACATGAACCTCCTCTTTTTTTTTTTTGGTTTGGTTCATGAATTTCTTGTTTTTGCAGTCTCTGGTTGGTCATTTTCTTGGCCTTTTTCTGGGATTCTCAGTTTTTATGCGAATCACATTCTTTTTGCGCATTAAATTGTGGTGATAACAAGACATTATGGATTGATTGACAACAGAAATCGAGAAAATCAGACAAATAAAATGCCATTTGGAATCTAATTGGCGGTTAAAAGAACATGCTTTTGTTAAATTATTAAATAATTCTGAGTTTTTGTTGAAGCAAATATGTGGAGTATCATATACAATATCTTTGTCTATTTATGTATGGGAATCATGTGGATACATATGAGGATTGCATTGATTTTCTTTTATAATATATAAAGAAGCACAACAATTCTATAGCTTTTGCTTAGTTGGGCCAACATAATATGCACCAACCTAATATTTAATTCTAAAGTGAAAAAATACCTAAATTTCTGTAATATTTATTCAATTGGAACAGACAGATTCCACCTATGTTGAACATGATAAGAATCTGATTGTATAACATGACTAATTTGGTTCTCTTTTAACTATCATCAAACAACATTGAAGTGACCAAAAAGTAGTGTCGCAGTAGGCTACATGCTACGTAAGTAGGAAGTACGCTTGCGTTTGATTCCCGGTCAGCACATTCCTAAAAATAAGAATGAGTTTTATCTGTGACTGATTCTCGAATGAGAATTAATTTGAGTGTGGTTAAACAACTTAAAGCTGTCAACAGTGAGTTTGCGGACCCGCTAGAAAAAAACAACATTGAAGTGTTTGGTATTTGGTGTGGGTAATGTTTGATGGCCCAATTGTTCATTGAAACGGACCCAGACAGATGTAAAGTTGGGCTGGGCCTTAATATATTCAAACTAGCAAAACCGACTAGTCGTCTCTCTGACTTCTGAGAGTTTTTGTGAGAGAGCCCACTCGAAAATAGCAACCAACTCCTGTGAAAACCCGAAATCGCCCCTCAACAATCCCACCAAATCCGCCCCCAAAAAGCAATAATACCCGCTCCCTACTCGCGTCCTTTTCGGTCATTTCACCATCTCCGCCTATATATACCATCCGCACCACCACCGGAGCTCCGCCGCTGCCTCCCATGGAAGACCACCGCCGGCGGAAATGTTGCCTAGTAGGTTGCTTACCCCACAAATCCCACGTCAAGCTCAACTCCACCGCCGCCGTGGACGCGGCGGAGCCTCCGGCCAAGTGCATGAACATCGCCTCCCGCATCGGCGCTGGACGCCACCACCAAAGCCACCCTCGGCGCAGCTCTCATCCGTCGTGCTATAACTGTCACCACCACCAGAAGCGCCACTCCGCGGACATATTCCACTACGACGCGTCGAGCTACGCTCTCAATTTCGACGACGAGGACGACCCGCGCAGGAGCTTCGTGTCGAGGTTGCCGGCGTCTCCGCCTACGAATCCGCCGGAAGAGTCGGCGGCGTCGACCGGAATGGCAGATTGCAGATGCTGATAATTGGAGAATCGGAAATTTGGGATCGAGTAGGGTTTGATTGTGAGTTGTGTATATATATGGTCATGTAAATGGTTTATATATGTTTTTGCGTGGAGATTGATTTTGATTTTTGTTTTTAACATTTAATCATTTTCGGATTCTCATCAAATAACAGCTTCGAAGAAGATAAAAAATTCTGACTACTAACTTTACAAACAATTGTTCTTTCACACATTTAAGGACTTGTACAGGTTTTTTGTATGTACAATTCGGAACCAATATTTTTCAGTTTTTGTTATAATAATACTTTGAAATTTTTTATAAAAAAATTGTGATGAAAAATTAAGGGTGTTCTTGCCAATTAAATGAATGAAAACTTACAAATTGGAAAAGAAATACGCAAGTATTTATGTCCGACAATGTTAAAAGGGATAAATGAATGGAAAAAATGAAAATGTCTCTGACTAAACATGTTTTTAGTGCACAATTGAATTTATAAAAGAAGTTCACTTGATGCTAAGATAAATCATAAGTTAAGAAGACGAATTACATATCAATACGTGGCGTTTGTACACCACGACTTCATCACCTTTTATTCGATTCTCGAATGTTACAAAGACGTGGGGGAGAATTTTTATTTCATGCTCATGCGTACGTGCGACCTACCCAGGTGGGTGAGTGAGAAAATGGCCAACACATCCCAATCAAAAGCTCCCCTATATGGCGCCCATATTCAGATTACACAACTTCGAGAGCCAAGAGGCAGTATAAACTCCCCAAATAGATGATCACCCTCTTTATTTAGCCTCAAAGGTCGTCATGCCGAGACATCCCTTTGCTTAGCGTCAACATAGTCACCACCTTCGCTCAACCTCCGACAAGCACGAACTCTGTCTCAAAAAATACAAGTGTCAATCCTCATCTTTACTTAATTAATCTCCATTTAACAGTGCATAGCACAACAAGCACAAAAAGAAGCCTATATTTCTCCATGTTAACCAAAATATTCTACTCCAACCCCTTTTCCTGACATCCACAGAAGAAAGCTTAATTAGAGTGATATTTTAAGAGCACAAGCAATTTGGTTAACAATGGATGTCAGATTTGGAGATGCATGACTCTTATATATAGCTTTCTTCTATGTTCTTAAATCTTAATCAGAATTGTAAGTGAGATGCATGAAAAAAATATTTTTTCACGTGACTTACTATCGAATGATGAATTTAATGTGGAAAACGGTTTAAAGGTGCCAACCTAGTTTGTAGGCCCACTCAAAAACCTCATGATTTAGAAAAAAAAAATAGTTTTCTCTATTGGAATAATTTATTTTGTGATATTAATTCATACTAAGAAATATAAGAGATACTTGTGTAAATATCAAACTAACTTAAACAAATATGAGAAGTTGGAACTTGGAAACAAACTAAACCGCAAATACTAAAACTAAATAATATTTTTAATAATTCTTATCCACTCTATAATAAAAGAAAGTATTATTACCAAATTTAATTCCATAAAAAAATTAAAATTGAGTCATTGGTAAAAATAAATGAAGTCCATGGACGATTCAAAATGGCGAAGATGTGGGCGATGATGATGCTTCAATTCTAGCTGACGAAGACGCAAACATGACACTCACTTGCATTGCATTGCATTGCATGAATCAACAACCCACGTACCTCCTCTCCTTTCCTTTCTCGTTCTCTTCTCTGTCTTTCTTTCCTCAAAACCTAAACACAATTATAAATTAAAATTCTCAAACAATTCCCAATTCTCCATAGCACACAAATCACACTTCCTTCATTTCTATTGTCCCCTCCCTTTCCCGAGAAAATAAAAAAAAAATAAAAAAAAAAAACAAACAAACACCTATTGTCCTAGAAAATAAATTAGTTCCGGAATCAGAGGGAGGGACAGAGATTGATAATGCCCTCAATCCTTATCTCTGTCGTTTCTCTGCTTCTTTCACGTACCACCGCTTTGAATCAGGTACTTAATTATAATCTTTCATGTTTGTTTGAAAAAGCTTGTGTTTTTGTTTGCAATCTAGCTCAATCTGATAATGGGTAATTGTAATTTTGGGAAATAATTGTGGGGTTTGAATGTTTGAGAACAAACCCATATGCAAAACCCTTATTCTTTTTTTACTTTGTCTGTTGTTTTTTTCAGGTGTTTTAATTTGAATATCTACTATAGTTATGGCATTTGATCAAAACCAGATTTTGAACGATCTACGGCCGCTAAATGTAGCTCGGACGGTGCCTGATGAGACCCGCATTGCCCCACCTACCAATGCTGTTAGAAATGTGGAAACTTTCTATACCAATCCGACGGCTCTTGATGCCGGGTTTGTGGGTTTGGGGTACCCTAATGCAATAACGCCTGGTGTTGCGCCACCATGGTGTCCTCAAGTGCCTGTGCCAATTGGCCATGCTAGGCCACCAGTTGGGTTTAAGTATACCCACAATTTAGGAAATCGGATAGCTAGCAATGCCACAGATCAGATTACTAGTGATACGGCGGGTGGACATGTATATAGTTCTAATTTGATTAGCCAGGCAGGTGGTAGTCCTAGTGATGTGTCAAGCAATAATTCAGCTACTGGATTTGGTTGTAGTCCCAATACGAGAGGTTATGTTGGTGGCAGTGGGACGGATCAGGTGAGCGAAGAAGGTGGAGATGATTCATCATCAAGAAAAAAAGTTAAGTTTCTGTGTAGTTTTGGGGGAAAGATTTTGCCTAGACCGAGTGATGGTATGTTGAGATATGTTGGTGGGCAGACAAGGATCATTAGTGTCAGAAGAGATGCAAGCTTCAGTGATATGGTCCAAAGGATGACAGATACATATGGACAACCTGTGGTTATTAAGTACCAGCTTCCTGATGAGGATCTTGATGCATTGGTGTCAGTTTCATGTGCAGATGATCTTGAAAATATGTTGGATGAGTATGAGAAATTGGTTGAAAGGTCTCCAGATGGGTCTGCAAAATTAAGGGTGTTCTTATTTTCGACTTCTGAGCCTGATTCTCCTGGTGCGGTTCAGTTTGCTGATTTGCAAGATAGTGGGCAAAAATATGTTGAGGCAGTGAACGGTCTTATGGATGGATTCATTGGAGGTATCATGAGAAAGGAGAGTGGGACAAGTGCAACTTCAACACAAAACTCCGATTTTAGTGTGAATGAAGCTGTGGATAACTCAAGTCTTGGCCAAAGTGATGCTGGTACCACACAGTCATCCAACATGTTTTCACCTAGGTGGAATTTAGTCAATCCTCATGTTACTTCTCCACGACGTCTAGGTGTCGATCCAAACCCTGCAATTCCATTGATCATCCCAGTTGTTAAGTCCGGTTCTCCTCAGACTTCATCTATTGAGGCTGAGATCGAGAGGAGTTCCATCCTTAATGTAGTACAACAACAACAACAACAACCTGGAGTGGGCATTCCACCATCCGCACATTCCATGCATACTTGCATAGATCCCCGCCAAGAAGTAATGAGCGGCGCAATATTCCCTTCCCAGATGGGGTTTCCAAATGCTCAGTTGTTAAGTTCTGGTGGGTCAGTTTATACCCAACAACAGTTTCTCAATAATGCTTCAGGTAATTCCACTCCTCAATTAATGACTCCCTCTTCAGCCCATGTTGGTATGAGACCAACTGTTGTGCAACCCCTACAAACTCGATTGGATCACTACTCTGACGAAAACACTTTGGGAGGAAGGGTTGTTCAGATTCCAGTAGATCATAACTACAGTCCAAATCATGCACAGTCTCCACCTACAATAGTCGGAGGAGGTTATGTTTGGGGCCCTCAAATTAGGCCACCAGAGCATGTAGTCTTCTCTGATGGATTGTTACATCGTCAACAGGTAATGATTCCTGAGAAAGTCCCATGGTTGGAGGATTGTTATATGTGCCAGAAAGCTTTGCCTCATGCACATTCAGATACTTTGGCACAGGACCAGAGAGGTGGTGTTGTAAGCCCTGCATCTGATTCAGGCTTACTTTATCATAGTCCACGCGAGGAGAATATGAGGCCATTGAACAAGGGACTGGCAAGTAGACCCATGGGGGGAGGCATTGTTGAACAAGGGGCAGCCTCTCGATCCAGGGTCATTGGTCATATGGATCATCAAGCTCCACCTCAACCAGAGGCAATTGAGTTCTCTCAAAGTCTTGATGCACAATATGAAAGTGAAAGAATAATTTTCCAAAAGACCGACAATCTTGATCATCCTAGGACTACAGTTCCCCAGGGTTTTATGGGATTGGCAGGGGATGTGCAGTCACCATATAGGGTGTTCATGGGTGGTATTCCTCAATCTTTCCAGGATAATGCTTGTCAACAACCTTTGATGCCAATTCAATATCAAGTTAAACAAGAGACTTTGGTGAACAAACCAGCTAACACTGATGCGCCTCCAATTGTTGTTTTGCCAACCCAAACTTCAGAGACTGTGGTTCATGAGTCTGCAATAGAATGTCTTGGTAAAGTTACTGGTGTTGCTAGGGAAGAAGCTATTGATGGAAGGGTGGAAACTGTCCAGATTTGCTCTCCAGACATTTTTGTTAACAATGAGCACAGTAAGTCGCCTATCAATGAATTGAGAAAGGCAGACACCATTAATAAACCACAACAAGCTGGAGGAGGGGAGGTAATTCTGAATACTGCTTTTAGCAAACCTCAGATATTTTTGGAAGCAAATCACAACAAAGTAATAGAAGTTCCATTGTCTTCCCATTCAGAAGTTCCTCATGTCCATGATATTCAATCAGTGGAATCCATTGAAGTTGTAGAACCACCTAATATTGGGAATTCAGGTCCATACTCCCCATCACAGACTGGAATCTGTCATCTAGATCCTGCTAAAATGTGTGCCGAAGTTGTAGTCTCTAGTGTTGAGTCAACCTATGTAATGGACAAAATTCCACTTGTTTCTGAATGGATAGATGACACCTCCAGATTCCAACCAAAGATAGTCGTTGAAGATGTAGAAACTTTTCCCTTGGACAGTAACATGCCATCTTCTTCTTCGTCACCATCAAGCAGAGCTGGTGATTCTCAAGATCTTTCTCAATCACTTTTTAGCAACCAGGATCCTTGGAATATGCGACAAGATACACATTTGTTTCCTGCTAGACCAAGCAAACTTGCAGCTAAAAAAGAAACCTTTTATACACCATTTGGCCATAACAATTTGGTTAATAGTGGGGAGTTACTAGCAGAGATGCGTTTGGAGGATAAAGCGCACCAACAACCGGGCCATTCAGACAAGGATTGTAATTCAGACCATGTTGGGTCAATCAAAAGTGAGTATCTTGTACTCTTCCGTGTCTATATCCACAAAATAGTTCATAACTTTCTTTTCCTGTGGAGTAGTCTATTTTTTTTTCTTTTTTTAATAATGTGTGCTTCACTGTCAAAGGCTCAGACGAAGAACTCATAAAGCAAGAACTTCAGGCAACAGCTGAGGGTGTAGCTACTTCTGTTTTTCAGATAACTACACCTTCCAATCCTGACTTACCAGTACAAAAGGTAAACAAGACTGCTTCAGAAACTAGTGGAGACAAAGGAAACTCAAATAGTACTGAAATGCAGCATAAAGCTAAAGCTGAGGTGCTTAATTTACTTCTTCATTGTTTTTCACTACACATTTGATTGTTGTTATTTTTCACTGGAGTATTTGATTCAAATTCCTAATTTTTTGTTCACAATGTGCATTTTTCTATCATATTATGTACCATCTTTTCTGTTCTCTTATTTAACTCAGGACGTAAAGACAAAAGTGCCTGAAAAGCTGAATGTTAGTTTCCCTGTATCTGATGGTCTTGGTCGCTTGCAGGTAGAGGATTTCATTTTGTTTGATTCTTGTCATTATATTTTCGTGTACAATGGTCTCTAACCTTAAATAAACTTGTATCCATCAGATTATAAAGAACAGTGATCTTGAAGAACTGCGGGAGTTGGGTTCCGGGACCTTTGGCACTGTTTATCATGGAAAGTGGAGGGGTACTGATGTTGCAATTAAGCGGATCAATGATAGGTGTTTTGTTGGGAAGGCATCTGAACAAGAACGCATGGTTTGTCCTTCAATTCCACTCTATTGTGATCGGTGACTTGTGCTGTAATTTAATTAACCGTTGTTTATGCTATTAATTACTCAGAGAAATGATTTCTGGAACGAGGCAATTAAGCTTGCTGACTTGCACCACCCAAATGTGGTAGCTTTCTATGGAGTTGTTCTTGATGGCCCTGAAGGTTCCGTGGCAACAGTAACCGAATATATGGTCAATGGTTCCCTAAGAGACGCTTTGCAGAGAAATGAGAGGTAATAAATTATCTTGATCCTAATGGTGTAGTGTGGAGTGAGAAAAAATAATAATTAACAGTTGGTTGTCGTCAGGAACCTTGACAAGCGCAAGCGTTTGTTAATAGCCATGGATGTCGCCTTTGGAATGGAGTACTTGCACGGAAAAAACATAGTGCACTTTGATTTGAAAAGTGACAACTTACTTGTCAATCTTCGAGATCCCCATCGACCAATATGCAAGGTTAGTTACAATCTTGAAAATCTCATTCCGAGCCATTTTGATGTCACACACACAACACAACCCGTGTTGCGGGCAGGGACGGATGTAGGAAGAGGGGTGTGGAGGCAGTTGCCCCCATTGAACTTTTTGTTGTTAAAAATTTACCGTGTATTTTTATTATTTTTCCTTTTTATCCCTACTATTGCCCCCCTGAAATGTTAATTTTTCAATACGCCTCATTAACTTGAAAGATTTTTTCATTCCCATATAATTTTGCTCCACTGAGTAAATATTCTGGATCCGTCCATGGTTGCAGGTTGGTGACTTGGGTCTATCAAAGGTGAAATGCCAGACTCTAATCTCAGGTGGCGTGAGGGGCACGCTTCCATGGATGGCTCCCGAGCTTCTGAACGGAAGCAGTAGTCTAGTCTCCGACAAGGTTTGGGTTGTGTGGCTTAAATAGCTAAATGAAGTGAAGTTGTTGTTATGATACCTATACCTATACATATATATTTCTGTTTTTGTTAGGTTGATGTGTTTTCATTTGGTATAGTCTTGTGGGAACTTCTCACCGGAGAAGAACCATATTCCGACTTGCACTATGGGGCCATCATAGGTAATAACGTACGTTACAAGACATTGTTGTTTATTTGAATTGGTGATTAGTTGCGTCCGTTACAAGAAACTGATGAATGATGATGATCAGGTGGCATAGTGAGCAACACACTGAGACCAGCAGTGCCGGAAAGTTGCGAAACGGAGTGGCGATCGGTGATGGAGAGATGCTGGGCGTCGGAGCCGGCGGAGAGACCCAATTTCACTGAAATCGCAAATGAGCTGCGATCCATGGCTGCGAAGCTTCCTTCCAAAGGACTCCAAAACTAAATCATTTGTTTTTGTATTGAAAGTGAAAATCATATTCTTGGAATCTTTATTTTTGTACACTATATATGATCTTGAGTTCTTGACTTTCTAGATTACTATGTGATTCTTGTCTTTTGTTGAATCTTTAAACAAAGACTCCTGAAAGTTTCCGAGTATTCTAAAATTCAACGAAATCGTGCCACGTGTCGTTTTCGACGAACTCGTCCAAGCGTGTGCTGTTTTCGATAAAGATTGATAGCGCGTCACAGGCAAAAACAAAAACCCCCAAATTTCTGAGATATTTCCACATCCACTGGCTATAAAAGTAAACCCTAGCTTGAATTGTCGCTTCAATTTCAATTTCCGTGACCATGGCGGCGCAGATCGAGACTGAGAAGACCGCACCGGTGGCGATCCACGAAGAAGACGATATCGATTACGGCGGAGAAGACGATGAAGCGTCTGGCGCTTCGTCGTGCGGGTGTGGCTGTTTCAGGCTGCCGTGGCGGCGGAACAGCTACCGGTTGCGGCAGCGAAGCGGTGGCGGCGGCGGAGAGGAGGCGTGGCTGGGGGAGAAGTTGAAGAGAGTGAAGGAGTTTTCGGAGGTTGTGGCTGGACCGAAGTGGAAGAATTTTATTCGGAAGGTTGGGGGCTATTTCAGTGGAAATAAGAGGCAGAAGCAGAAGTTTCAGTATCAGTACGATCCTGAGAGCTACGCTCTCAATTTCGACAGTGGTGGTGATAGGGAAGAAGATGGATTGCTCGGCGGTTACACTTCCAGGTTTGCTGCTCCTGTTTCTCAAGAAAAGCGACACACTCCGTCCTGATTGGTTCTTCTCTGTTTTTCTTTTCTTTTTCTTGTGAATCTTTACTTGTTTTGTTTATTCAAATTGTGTATTGTGTATTGCACTTTACAAAGGAGATCAAATCAGTATACCATTTTCTTTTACTCGATCACTATTTGTTGCAATCGTTTCTTGGTGGAACCAACATATTCAACTAAGTGACCTCTTGAGTGGGATGATAGAAAAACATATTGATTTGTATCAATTAGTTCTTATAAATGATTTTGGCAATCCATCACCTTCCTTACCAAATAAACTTGCAAAAACCTTAAATTTTGTTCCTAATAATGGTCTCTCTTTCATTTTGCTTTGAATTTCCATGGGAGGAGGTGTCACTTAAGCAAATGTATTACGCTATTAGAAAACTGTGGTTGAAATTGTAAGAAACTGTGGTTGAAATTGTAAGAAGTTGTTTCAAAAGTTTCGTGCAGCAATATGTTCGTACATAAACATACGTAAGAATGTATCATTTTTTGAAACGACGAAAATGGACATGTAGTATTTAAGAAACAACATAAGACAACTTGATAATATCAATCATTACACATTCTAAATTGTAACCAAATATGCATTAATTGTGAATAGACACAGTCAATCTTAAGAATAAATCAATTCGACCCAATTTGTACTTTACGACTCACTAGAAGCACATTCATTGTTTAGCCAAAAATGATAGAACCAAGAATAAGATTACGAAAACAATATACTTCTAGAAATGCACCACAATAATTGCGTTCTGAGACATTGGAAATAATATACTGCATTTAACAATAACATTACAAACCCATACACCATAGCTATTAATATTCACAAAGTTGTAACCAAAAAATTTAAAATTACAGGCAAATGCTACTCCCAAAGAAGGAAAACAAAAAAGGCCACATATCAAAATATTTAGGTGGATTTTGTTACTGTCCCTGTGCTATATGTGCTCAAAGTTTATCAGTCCCATGGAGGCCTGTATCATATCTAAGATATTACACATTTAATAGTAGACTAAGTCTTTTTACTATCTGAGCCAAAAAAATACTTCCGAAGCAGTCTCTACGAGCTTCTGGTTGATTACTTTGTTGTTGAATCCTTTTATCGTTCCTTTCACATGAAGCGCTCATTGCTTGTTTCACCTGCATTACTTCCTTTCCAAATTACTGTCGGAAAAAAGTTCAAGGCTCGGATGTTGAGCATAAAGCTTTAATCAATTACCATCCTACCTCTTGCGTTTGCTCTTCAAAACAGTTGAAGATGACGGGTTACTATGCCAATTCCTTTTCCTTTGATTTATAAACCAGTTGTTTATTTGCTTCAGTTGCAAGCCCGTTTCTTGCACCAATCTTGCTTTGTCTTCCTCCTGGGAAATTCTTTAGAATCAGACATGATCAAACCAATTATGGCTATATATGTAAAGGAGATTTTGAACTCACTGTTGGGTATGGCCACTTAGAGTGCGATTGCCACCAAGCTTTTAGGAGAGAGGTGGTGTCACCGGGCAGTTTTCCAGCTCTTCTCTTACGTAGAATCTCCTCTCTGATGTCCACAATTTTTTCCTTATAACCCTGAGAAGCATGAAGCCATTTTAGGCCTTTAGCTAAGACATATTTGTGAAATAAGGAGTTTGCAGAGTTATGAAACGCATTGTTACCTGTTTCAGCTCGTGCTTTAATTCCTGCCTTACGCGCTCCATCAAGGACCTCTCACTTTCAGTTGGAATTAGAGGTCCAAATCCCATGCTGTCGTGCCCATCCAGACTTCCATCATACAAGTTGGTTTCGCTATCTGCCTGGTCATCATCGTCATCCGACATTGTTGCCCCTGTGCCCTCACCCGGAGATACACCTGCACGTTCACATGTTTTGGTTTAGTCCTAAATTGGTCAGTCCAGGAAATGAAAGAGAAACAACGAAAATAAGGGAGTGACAATTTGTAGGTCTATGGTTGTAGCAGCTTCTTGAATACACGAGAGTCTGAAAGTTGGATAAGATCTTATCATCTAAAAATTAAGGTTTTGCAAAGTTTCAGTCGCGAGGATTCAATATGCAGTGGAAATTGGTTTAGGTTTCTGAACAGTATGGATTGTCACATCTCCACTCAACCATGGGAATTTTTATGGAATCTGACCACCTTTTAGTAGTTCTTATGTTATAGTAGATGCTTAAAAATTTGGACATATTCTTGGTGTGTCACATGCTCAACTAAGACGGCTAGAGTCCTAACAGGAAGTGACATGGATGTGGCACAAAAGTTGAAGGAATCAGAATCATCTTCCTGTTGATAGCACTTGGTATCAACCATTTAATTATCAAATTGCATGATAGATTACCAAAGCCAATATGTGACAAGAACAAACATAAATTTCAGTATACACAATGAAATACCAATATACTATTTTACTCATTTTCCAACAAAATATTCTTCTACGCGTGGATCTCCGCTGATGCTAGTTAGAAAAATTACCTGTTAAGCTTTGAAGAGATTGCTCAAGTTCCCAGCAAGCCATTACTGCTTCCATGGCATGAACACGGACATGTTGTTGCAATTGTTCTTTAAAAGAGCAGAGCAATAGAACATAATGTGTCTACATTAGAAGGAAAGAAGACAAGGAAGAAGGTGAGCAAAGAATATTCAGATAAAAAGGAAAAAAATGGTTACACAAGGATCTTCACATCTAAGTAACAAATGCAGAAATATAGAGGAAACATGAGTTGAAACTGGTTTGATATAAAAGATCAAAAACACTTAAATAGGCCACAAATTCAAGATCAACTATTAGCCCCACAAAATGCTAAACCTCTCCATATAGCTAAATTATGTTTTCCAATGTATATATCATTGAGAATATCTACCAAAAGTTATAGTATTAGGGTGACAACAATTATCTTCCACTCCTCAACAATTACAAGCAGAATCAGAATTCAAGATGTTCATCTACTTTGAATAAAAAGCTGTCAAGACTGAAGGGCTACAACCAATTGAATAATGGTTGGAAAGGTAAACTTTAAAATAAGCAATAAAAAATCCGAATATTTAAAACTCAAACATTGACATCAAAGTAGATTAACTCACAAGACAAACAATATTCATATCATGACCTTTCCAAATACAATATTCTCCATCTTTTGATTCACTATAGTAGCTATGTTTCAAGTTATTCTTCCTCTTTTGAAACACATAAGTAACAGGAGAAGTCCAATTTGTAGTGCAAGGACAGATACCATTGCCATAAAGATGTTGGTTCTTTCTACAAAGAATCAAAGAGGTTCTTCAAAGCACTTCTCTACAGTTCAATTATTAGAGAACTGAATATGATGATTCCTTGGGCAATCCAACAACATGACATTCTAATCAGCATCCCAAGCAAAAAGCCTGATACTATCATTCCATAGAAAATTATTACTTTCCAAAAACTGATGAAGAAAATGAAGACAAATTCCCCTATATTCATCTCAAAGTTTTGAATTCAATTTTATCTGAAATCAGTGGCATCCACAAATAGACAGATTCTAGCAACAAAAACCCAGAAAATGAAAGACCTAAAGACATAATTAATTAGGAGCAAAACAAGGATCATTCAATGAAAACAATCAACAGATAGATAAAAAATTGGGGCATTTACTCAGCACATTAATCGCTTACCACTCTCAGAAAGTGACAAAAGAACCAAAATCTTCATATACACAGAGAGAGAGGTCAAAAAGAGAAGCTAACCATGAACTGGTCGAGGTCTTTCTCATCCACCACCGGTCCGGCGCCGCCGCCGTATTTGGCCACCACCTGCTGTGACTGCGCAAGCTGCGCGTCGATCCTCGGCAGCTGGTCCACCGGCGTCGCGATCCTGAGGCACGAAACGTGCGCCGAAAGTAACTGCTCGTACAGCGGGTGCCCCAATATGTCCGCCTTGCACCTCGCGCTCTCCCAGCCGTTGTCTCCGCCTCCGCCGCCGCCGTCGTCCATCAAATCCTCGCCGCTCCCGCTCCGGTTCCGATCTCCGCAATCGATCCCCTTGTCCCGATTCCCCATCAAATCGGCGGAAATCATCGCCGGCACGTCGTTCGGTCCGTCGACGGAATCGCTCTGCAGGTGCAGGAAGTTCTGCTGCCGGAGAATCGCGCTGTTCAGCCAGGTCGGCGCCGGTCCGCCGTGGCCCCCGCCGGGCTTCCCGGCCGCCGCCGACTCCATGTAGAGCCTCTGCATGTCCTTGCTCTGCTGCTCGGTAAAGTGCTGAAAATCCATTTCCTGAGACATGTGATCATGAAACGCCATCGTTTCAACGATCCACCACCACTTCACTGTTTCTCTCTCCTTCTTCACATAAGATAAGACACAGTTGCAACAAAAAGAGTAAAGAAACAGTTCTTAACTTAATTACACCAACAACATTTCACAACCATACACATGTGATTATATATATCATCTATATATACATGTATCTATGGATATGGATATATCGGCGGTTGTGACCACCACACCTTCGGCGGCGACGGCGGCGGAGAGGTGAGAAAAAAAGTGTCTTTTGAGAGGAGACTTTTGGGATTATATGTGGAAATGGGTTTGGGGGTGATTGGACGGTGGGATTGGGAAGGAGGTGGCGGGATTTGTGTAGTAGTAGTTGAATTTATTTATTAGTATATGCTTTTGTGTACATATATGTGTATGTTTTGGACTTTGGAGATTGTGTATATAAGAGACAAAGATTTAATTACTTTTTTACCATATTTTTCATGCTGGAACCAACTAGTTCGTAAACATACTGCTATTTGAGACGATAATCATTGCATATTTTCTTAGTTAAAAAAAAATTTGCTGCATCAAATCATTCTCTAATAGAGTTACAATTATTAAAGGAATTTGAAAGTTAATTCAACTATCAGAGCCTGACATAAAAATCGCAAACTGAGCAAGCACTTGAGTCACAAAATCGCAGACTTACTAACAGAAAAAAACAAAAACCAGGAAAACTACCCGAGATGAGTTGAATGTCTCTGAAAGCCAAAGCAAAGACACTAGCACCGAAAGTCTTCCCTTCGATCTGAATCAAGTGAGCCACTTATCCGATTCGAACTCCGCTGTGACGTCAAAAATTGCATCCATCTCCCGACCGGAGACAGCCACCGCCGCACAGCATCCGCACAAAGAAACTAAAAAATTCAAACTTGCCCTCATGACAAGAACTCACCGTTCTGATGAAAAAGCCAACTTTTTTCTTTAGAATGATCTAAAGTTAATCAATAAAAAAAACTTGAACCATCACCGATAAAAAAATCGACACTAGTTCAAAGAACAGGAGAAGACGAATAAGATTTAAAAAAAAAAAAAAACAAGAGAGTTAATAATCATTTTATCATTATATATTTTTGTTTAGTGTTAGCTATTGTAAAATATGGGACGTGGTTAGGACAATAAACCTCAGACAATCATTCCTAATTGACGCAACAATCTGGCGGAGGACACGCGTCGGTTCCAAGTTTCATGGACCACAAAATAGTGGGAGCCACTTTCGAAGCACGCGCCAAGAAGCTACGAATCAGATTCGAGGGGCGGGACCACTGCGGAGCTACTGTTTCGATTGATTTTGTGGACAGAGCAGAGATGGGCGCGTGTCGGTAGCACAGCCTCTGGTGCGCGGAGGGATCGGCGGCTACAGTCACGCGCCTGCTGTGGTGTGGTAGGGACTATGGGGTTAGGGTGGTCCCCTGCTATTTAAAGTGAGAGGTTACTGTGCGGAACTAGAAGTGGTCCAGGGAGAGGAGCACAGAGGCAGACTGCCAAAGTGTGGGGTCCACCTCAGCTATAGTGAGTCTTCGCATCATCTCAATCTGGACCGACCACGTGTCCCTCATGCTTCATGGTCCCCTACCTCCCACTCCCAAATCCCACCCCCTTTCTCAAATACATTATTTAGAGATGATCAAATTTAGTGTGATGACTATTTAAAAGTGTACCAAGAAGGGATCTTGGGACGTGGGACGAGGGCGGTCGGATTGTATAGTTGAACCAGACTTATTGGAGGTGATCGAATTTATTCATACCGGAAGGGAGCATTTCAGTGATTTGGTTTGACTACTTCAGATGTTTTAGTTCTTTCCGCTCGGGTAGCTCATGCTCTTGTTTATGTCATACTCTTCGGGATGGATCGAATTATACACCATTCCGGAGATTGATTCTGCTGTTTTTTTATAATATTTTGGTAATATAAAGGAGTTTTATTCAAAACCATGCTATGGAATGCAGATCAAGAAAAATAAACTAAAAAACCCACCATAAAATAACGGTGCAAAATCAATTCAAAATAAAAAAATGGTGAGTAGTAGGTTTTATAGGTAGAGAATAGAGCCCACGTCCTCTTTGATAGTCAATCACCCAACTACTTCCCGTGAAATCCAAGTCATGAAGTATATTATAATTGTATCATATAAATTTCAAAGCTTCACGGTGGAAACATTTGGTTGGTGGTAGTTTTTTATTTGATTGATTAATTTTATTGATTTGTGAGTGTAACTTGTGTAAGTCTAGAATATATAGGAATGATCAATCAAAATTTGGCTCAACTTTAAATTCATATGATAAAATATTGTCTTGGAAAACCTTCAAATTGAATTTTAAGCTAAAATTTACACCAATTGAACATGTACAAAAATTTAAAACAACCATTTGAATAGTTTAATGGATAATAAATTAAAAACAGGTGAAAGTTGTATTATTTGGCATAGAAAACAAATAAAAATGAAATACTGTATTTTTTGATACCATTTAGTTGACACTCCTATTTATGGATTAATGGTTTGACAATGTCAAACTAATTTAATACTACTACTTTTGGTATCAAAATTGGGTGTCAAATTCTCATGAAAATACTAAACCTAATTTGAGGAAGTTTCAGAAGCATGTTCCCCAAGCTAATAGTGATTGGGGCCACCTCTCTTATTTGATGTAACTGCACCAACAAAAGGGAAAATATATACACTTTATATTATATCATCTCTTTCTTGTTACCATTTTTACATCTTAATCTTAAGCTACCTAAGGTTCTTTATTGGACCCATTAGTATTTGGCTACCTCTACGTACGATGTACAAGATGACAACATGTAATTTTACCGTTTAAAATTTGAGTCATTATCTGTAGTAGATTAATCTAACTACTCTTTAAATTTTAATATGTGGCTAATGTGAGCACGTTTTGTCATATTCAAATTTTATATATGTATAATATATATATTTTGCATATGCTCCAAAATACCATGGAGTTTGATGGCTACATTTTTGTATTATGTGTAATGCAAATCCTCAATGCATTGTTCTCACAAGCAAGAGTTTTTGTATCCCATATTCACAATTTTGTGTTTCTTCTTTGGACAAGTGATGGTTTTTATATATTTTAAATTTGGTGATTAATCTTGACAACAAACCAATATGACCCACAAACTTTTTTTTATCATCAACTTTTGTCCAACTCCACCCACATGATAAAAACTAGTGATTGAATTGAATCCAAGGTTTTCATTATTTTAAGGATAAAAAAAGTGATGGCAATTCTAAATGTGAATGTGTTGATGACACATGAGTGATATATTCTAGGATTTGGAACACACCTGTAGTGCATGATCAAATGAATGAATATTGTGAGTGTTTGATTGGGTTTTGAGCCTAATGATTCACTTGGTTGGTACTAAAGCCATGATAATACATTTGATGGAGATGTCAAAATTAGCAGATTGTTTCTTGTTATGGGCCTAGAGCTCAGGTGTAGGGTCAGTGGCCATGCAGAGTAACAAAAATATGTCTACAATATTTACACCATATCTTGATGGTTTTGCTTTTCTGATTCTGAGAACTGAGATATGTACAAGAGTGAAATGCATCATTATCTGTGTAGAGAGAGAAGAGACCCTTTGATTAGATTGGTAAAGAAATGTGTATAGAACAAGTCTCTGTGGAGCTTTTAATTTGTGATGTAAATGGTAAAAAGCTTGAGAAAAGAGAGACCTCATTGAGAAAGAGAATCTTTACTCCTTATGGAGACTTGTGTACCATTTGTTGTATCAAAGTTACATGCATGAAAATTCAGTATTGTCAAGTTAGGATTAAAGGTTATTTTGGTGCCCAAATTTTTGGGTAAATGCACGTTTAGTACCCAAATTTTTATTGTAACAGAGTTAATACCTAAACTTCTATTTTGTACCCAATTGAGTGCCCAC
>JAYMTF010000847.1:0-29239 GCA_036897485.1 Pelargonium nanum | reverse complement strand
TCCGTGTTGTGTTGGTTGTTCTCTCCAACCCTCTGTATTTGAAGTGGGATCCTAACATCCTCACTTCCATCTGAAGTGAGATGCTCTCCCTCACTTGCCTTTGAAGAGGCAATACACTTCTCTATTTATAGAGAAGTTTCTGCGTCAATAACCAACACAGCAAATGGTTATTTACTGGCCAACCATATCACCCATCAGCCAACAACTTCAATAAATGAAGTTGCAGTAGCCATTATTCTCACTTCAACTAATGCATTGAAGATGGCTGTGAATTAGAGGAGCAAGTTGCTGTGTCCACTCCATGCAACTTGTCTCATAAATGCAAGATGGTAATATGTTGGTATTGGACGAGACAACAAATCCACATGGCATTGAATGCCAACCAACAAATACAATCTTGATTTGTTCATGATCAATCTGTTTCTTCTTCAGTTACTGCAAAAAGATGCAAGCAAGAGGCTTGGCAGTGGGATGGGTGGAAGTGATGAGATCAAATGCCACAAGTGGTTCAAGTCAATCAATTGGAGGAAACTCGAGGCTCGAGAAATGCAACCTAGCTTTCTCCCGAAAGTCGATGGAAAGCAGTGCATTGCCAATTTTGATGAGCACTGGACAAACATGTCAATATTGGAATCACCAGTTACTAGTCCAAAACTCAGTGTCAATCCTTTTCAGGGATTTAGTTTTGTAAGGCCTCAAGCTCCTCTTCAACATTGTAATGTGCATTAGTTGTATCTTTTACAAAACTTGTGTAATGATATTACTGATATTTGAATACTTATTTGCTAGTTTACATGTGATTGTGCCACTGATATGACATAAAAGCAAGAACAACACCATTTCCTTCTAAGGAAGTCACAACAATATTAGCAAGAAAATCACTATCCAAGTTCACGATACAAGAAAGTAAACAAAAAAAGAAACATAATGCAATACGAATGAAATTTGCAGGATCTTGAAAATAAGTAAGATCTAAACCATCTCGCTCTGAGGAACAACTTCAACACTTGTGTTTTTTGGCTTGACATCATCATCAGCATTAGCATCAGTGCCATTGACTTTGGCTGTGACGCCGGTTCCTCCAAATTCCTTGTCCTCCCCTGAGATCTCCTCAAGAGATCGACCCTTCGTTTCAGGCACCAAGAAAGTGAAGAAAAACCCGACTAAATTCACTGCAGCGAGCCCTATGATCGCTTTGCCAATCCCATTCGAGTCAGAATTATGAGTATAAGATTGCACAACAAAAGCACCAATGATAGCTCCAGCTTTCCCAGCTGCCGCGGACATGCCATGGCACGTGGACCGGAACCTAGCTGGGAAAACCTCAGCTGGTACTATAAATGTAGTGCTGTTGGGTCCGAAGTTAGCGAAAAACAAGGTTAGGCCATAGAGAGCTGTGAACAAAACAGAGTTGCCATGACAAAACTGCCTTGTACTGCTAGCATCACAATCACCTCCCCTAAGGTCTGCATATCGAAATCCCATAACCGCCATGAAAATAGACATTAAAAGGAAGCCCCCGAGCTGGATTATGAACCTTCCTATCTTGTCAATGAGGAAGACAGTGAACCAGTAGCCGGGAACTGTCGCGAGCAGAGCCACCACAAACATAGCTCTAGAGAGCTTGTACACCTCCTCCACAGCATTCATTGAAGATGCCTTGTGAAGCAAGCCAATAGCCGGATACAAATCTTTCTGAGTGAGCTGTAGACTGTAAAAAGCTATGTCCAACAGAAACCATGTTGTGGATGTCCCCACAAGGTGAAGACCATGTCTCTTGAAAAACTCTGCAGAAAACAATTTATACTTGCTATTGCTATTGCTATTGCTATTGCTATTGTTATTGATTGATTCTTGTTCTACAAGATCATGTTCAAGAACCTTTGCCATATCTGTCGCGGCTTTCTTGTGATTCCCTTGAACCAAGGCAGTGTATCTTGCAGTCTCAGGCATTTTCATCCTCCAATAGTAGGTGAGAGAGGCTGGGACAGCCCCGAACATGAGGACGATTCGCCAGACGAAATCCCCCTGAGGCTGAGTGGAGAGAATAGGATCTTGATGGAAGCTTTGTGCGGGGTAGGCAGCCAAGAAGGCCTTGGAGACAATCATGGCCACAGCTCCGGCCACCAGGATTCCAACCCCTTGCATAGCAAAAACAGCAGCAATGAAGCCCCCTCGGGTTTTTTGGCTCGAGTACTCGGACATGATCACTGCTGAGAGAGGGTAGTCCCCGCCAATGCCAAACCCGAGCCAGAAGCGAAAGAAGCAGAGAGATGTGACCACAGACTGTGCAGAGGAACCAAAGGAAAGGCCGGAAGCTAAGGCGCATCCAACCATGGTGACTAGTGTGATTCCATAGACTTTCTTTCTTCCGAGCTTGTCGCCAAGCCAGCCAAAGAAGAGTTGCCCAACGAGAGTCCCGATGAGAGCAACGCCTGTGATAGCATTGTTGACACGGGTTGGGAGGACGCCAGGGCCGGGAATGGCGGGGTTGTAGTAGTAGAGACGGCCTATGAGCTTGGTGACCGCGGTTATGCAGAAGAGATCATAGGCGTCAGTGAAGAATCCCATGCCAGCAATGACAATGGCCTTGAAATGGTATGCTTGGATCTTTGCATTGTCCAGAGCAGAGAACACGGCTTGGGTACCGTCCGCCCTAGCAATTGTGATTGAGGGGGAGGAAGAGGAGGAGGGGGAGGAGGCTCTGATGAGATGGTTTGGGACTATGATATAAGCAAAAGAATTGCAAAAAATGACATTGATTTTGTTGTGCATAAACAAGAAATGCCCTTTGTGAGTAACGAATTCTTTGTTACAACCAAGGATGTTTCTTTGTTTTTGGGATGCACATATGTTGTCTGGTCTTGTGCTAATCTTGAAGTATAGACTGTTTTGTATGGGCAAGTAGTAGTCTAGTTTATGGTTCTTGTTCTTGTTTTAATATGTTGGTGGCTGCACTTTCTTTTGCTCTGCCGAAATGCTTATTTGGTTTTTCTTTCATTTGTGTGATGATTTATAGCCAAAAACAAAACTTTTCTGTACATATATTTTCTCACTGCCTAGGATTTTCTGTTCATGTTCTTGTCTTCTTGGAAGCTCTTGCCAGATGCCAATGGAGATTCCAAGAAACATGTCTCTAGCTCATTTATTAATCAGAGTGAGTCAATGGTAATTTTTGTTAAGGTCTACCAATTTAAGCAGATGATATTAGATCCGAAGTTATTTGGATTATGGAACGGAAACGGTAACACGGAACTTTGGGATTTCAGATTTTGGAACGTTGAGGGTGGGTTTGTTTAGAACGCTCAGTTCAGAACGTGGAACTTTTGATCGGAGCGTGAAATATTTACTTGAATAATAGAGATCCACGTTTGATTCGTTGGCGTTCCACATTCTGGAACGAAAGTACATTTCGCAACTTAGATCACTGCTCTGGTAGCATATTCTGGCAACTTATAGCAAAGGATCAACAATGTGTTCATAAACATTGCAATTACCATTCTAATTCTAATTCATTTTCAAGTAGCATCAACTACAATTTGCTAATGCCACATCCTACCTACCTAGTTTGATGTACATACTTGTTATCAACCTGGCCAAATGGTTTTAATTCTCAAGGCTTAGAGCTCAACCAGATTCTTATAGAACCAGGAAATTACTCATTTTCAGAGTAATAACTTTCAAGACTTCTTTTAACTTTACTAACCTACCTTCCCTCAACACAAGCAAATCAGTTACTATCTTATATATCTTGATCCATTTAGCAATTCCAGTACTCCAGTTGATACAAGACATAAAAGTTATCTGAATAACAAAATAAATATTTGACAATTACAAACAATGGCATTGTTTACTTTTTCCTGAACTTATTATTCTGACAAAAATAAGTACTCAGGACATGATGGCAGGGTCAATTGTTGGACCTGACTCATTTTAAATCCGAAATAGCTACTAGCTTCTTCGAGAGCTCGTGCTTGTCAGCCCCTACATATTTGTCAATTTGCCGACCATCTTTAAGGAAAATGAATGTCGGGCTGGCCTTAATACCCCAAGAAGTACTCAACGCCTGCAGCGAATTAACCAGAAAGTTTGCCTCCATTAGTTGAACAATGTTATCGTATCATAATCTAACGTGTTCGTACTTACAGTGAGTTTGTCAACATCCACAGTTACGAATATCATTGAATGGTATTTCTCAGATAGTTCGCAGTAGGTGGGTGATATTGTTCTACAAGGATTACACCATAATGTACAGAAATTTGCCACAACCTGTTGGACAACACGGGAAAAAAATCACATGTCAGAATATTGGAAAAGTGCGATGGACGGATTAAGACATGTTGCCCTATAAGTTTGTAAATTCTTATGATGAGATTGCTACATAGCTCTGTCTTATTTCCTAAAAGAAATGGAAAGAAAAGACGAGTAACGAATAGCCTGAATGTGTGAAAGTAAACCATAGCAAAAGTTAAATGATCTAAGAAACTTACAATTTTCCCGTCCTTTTTTGCTTCTGATAGCTTTGCTTCCCATTCTTCTACTGTATTTATAAGATGAACTTTTCCACCGTTTATTTTTACGTCATGAAAACTCTGATCACGGTCAATCTTACTTCCACAACACTGCAAGCATGACATCTAAATACCACACTTTTCATCAACATCGAGATCAATGATTGTATACTGCAAAACAGAAAGTTGCTCGTGTTTCGTAAATGTTGTACCTTGTAATTAATGGTAGGGAAAGTAGGGAAAGTGACCCTCTTCCAACAATTACCCATCATAAGAACCGAACCTTGAGGATAGCTTCACAGCAATTCCGTAAGACAACCTATCGAATCAACCACAATATATAATATAAAGATAATGTTTTTGAAGTCCACAATGGTGAAAACAGCAAATTTAAGCTCTTTATAACTATTAATTCATTTCGTAGGAAACTCCTCTAATCTCCTCGAGAGTTCTGCACGCATAATTTTTGCCTCTTGAGCAATGAAGCCAAGATTTGCACGGTTCCAGCAAGTGAAGTGACCTAAAACAAATGCACGACATAACCGGAAACCTTCAGACAGAAACCAAGGAAGAAACTCTATCAACCTGCCTAAAAAACCCGAATGTATCACAATAACTACCAATTGACATAGACAATGCATTGTCCCAACCCGTCATTGTGGTGATAAAAATTCAGCCTTGTTTCTCAACCTAAAAGTTCAATATATATAGGAGTTAATTTGTAACCAAACCCTAAACATGAGGAACCCCAAATTGGAAGGGAACAAGTTCTTGTAACATTTATTTGCCAACAACACAAAAGGCAATAGTAAATCCATTTGAATAATGACAGGGTTTGATAATTGTTGAATCAAAGATGAACCTATCAAAATAAGCCATAATTGCTTAATCAAATAAAAATGACATAATGGGATAAGGACATTTTCAACAATCTAAATAATGGGATAAAAGAAAAAACATACCTTTTGGCTTTGATGATGAAGATGATGTTGTTGTTGTTGATTCAGCAAATAGAGTGATCAAAACCCTTTTGGAGGAAAAAAACTTGAGAGAAGGAGTGAGAGGCAAAGCCAGAGAAGACAAAAATCATTCACAGAAATTAAATTAAGATTTAATTTTATTAAAAATCTGTTCTAAACAAGAAAAAGAAAAAGAAGAAGACAACCCTCTCTTTTTCTTTCTTTTTTCTTCTTTCTGTCCCTTCTTTTTCTAAGTTTCCTTCCTCTCTCTGCATTTCTTTTATTTTTATCTCTCTGCTGATTTGAATTAATTGTGACATCTGTTGGTTTCAGGTGCCTCGAACACATTACCTTCATTTATGTAATCTCAGGCTGGACCTAACCTTCCATTTATGGACTTCTATTTTCTATTGAAAATTTTCTATTTATAGACTTGTCATTAGATTTGGCTTCTTTGCATGTAATTGTGCAACATATATAAATGCCTACAAAAGACAAATTATAGAATGCTAAGATATAGTTGTAGCTTGATATACTAGTTGGATTATTTATCTATTAGTTTACATTTGAGATTGAGCTAAAGTGTTAATACGATACTAGAGTTTATTTGTCTTGACAATAATGTCTCGTATCTTTGTTACAACAATTCTTGGTTACGTGCAGATTCGTTGTGTTATTCCACATCAAAAGAATATAAAAATCATCGTTACTTGATATACTAGTTGGGTCATCCACAAACTTTTGAGTTTGACAAAAGTTTCAGAACTGATTTGGTTTGGATGTAATGACTCGTTTTTGTTGTCTCCTACATTTAACATGACGTCAAAACTGGTTTGTTGTCTCTAGTTATCCGCATTTGTTGTTTATAAGGTCCGTTGTGTCATCTGGTATGCACGTGAGGGAGAAGCTTAATGTTTAGACCTAGTGACTCGTCTATATTGTCTCCCTTCTTGTTCGGTGTGCTGAAGGCGTTAGTATTTTCATGTCGAAAGAATGTGAAAACTGTTGCCCCTCGATATACTAGTTCGACCCTCCACTTGTAAGATTAATCTTCTGGCTTTGATTAAAGTTTCTCAGTTCTTATTAGCAAACAGCAACAAGATTCTCTATTAATAATATGAAACCACAGATGGAACTGCTTGACACAACTTGATGACTTGACTGCACTACACACACTACTTGAACAACATTCAAAAACAGATCACAAGTCTTGATCATGCATGGTTTTTGTTGCACATAATTATGATCTAGCCAGACAGTACTTGATGGTCAGACTCATCAGAAGATGGACGATTCTTCTGCTGAATCTCTTCAATCATTGCAACAACTTGATCCATTCCTGGTCTCACCTCGGGCACTTTTGAGACACAAGCTAGTGCAATCTGAAGCATCTGTACCATCTCCTCCTCCACATTCTGATACTTCATCAGCTCAACATCAAAAACCTCTCCTGTCCACTCCTCTCTCACCACAGACCTCACCCACCTTGGCAGGTCCATCAAATGACCATCATGTTGTTGCTGTCCTGGGTACTGCACAGGTGCTTTTCCTGTCAGCATCTCCAGGAGGAGCACACCAAAGCTGTACACATCTGATTTCTGGGTGGCTTTTCTTGTCTCAACCATCTCCGGCGCGCGGTATCCAGTGGCTCTAGTCATGGTTGGGGAAGGGAAGTGCATCAAAGGAGCCAAACCCACATCAGATATGCAGCCAGTGAGGTCTTGGGTGAGGAGCACATTGGAGGATTTGATGTTTCCATGGCACATTGGTGATGACTTGTTGTTGGTTCCAATTCCACTCTCAGAGTGAATGTGGGCAATTCCCTTGGCTGCTCCTAGAGAGATCTTCACTCTTGAGTCCCAATCCAATGGACTCCTCCCCTCACAATCCTTGTTTCCTGTCATTGGTCAAATCAACATGAAATGTGAAATTAGCAGCAAATAGTACTAAATGCACAAACAAACAAACAAACAATGAAAACAACAGGCACTCAGTAGGGCAAGTGGTTGATTTCACTTGTTCCCTCGAGGTCTCAGGTTCAAGTCTCAGTGTTTGTATGCTTGCTGGTAAGAAAACAAACAAACAATGAATTGATGATGATGATATACCATGTAAAAGGGTGCACAAGCTGCCTGTGGGCATGTAGTTGTAGACTAAGAGCTTCTCATCCTTGGAGAAGTAATAAGCTCGGATCGGTACAACGTTTGGGTGCTGGCCAAGCCTCCCTACCACTTCCATTTGCTGCTCGAATTCCTTCTTTCCGGCGACTACTTCCTTCAGCCTTTTCACTACCACTGTTGTCCCATCCTCCAGAGCTGCCCTGTAGGCTGTTCCATAGCTTCCTTTGCCAAGAACTTCAGCTGATGCTCTTAACAGATCCTCAAGATCAAAGCTATAGGAGCAGCCTTCAAAGAAGAACAGCTTGTTCTTCTCTGCTTCTTGCACTCCACTCCCAAAATCCTTATTTGGCTCCATGGCCTTCCCACCAATATCATAGGCCTTCCCTTTCAAAACCCCGCGCGTATCGCCATCTGATCTCTTCAAACAGAACACTGTGAACATCAAAATAAGGAGAGACAACACTGCAGATGCCCCGATCACTATGGCAACGATGGAGCCTAGCCCGAGCTTCCTGGAGGTTTTTCGGGGAGACATGTAAGTGGGGGAAGGAGAAGGAGAGGAAGAGATGGTATCTGTAGAGCAATTCTTGAGAGGCTGTCCACATAACATAGAATTACCAAGAAATGTAGAATATGGGAAGTTTTGGAGAGAAGAGGGAATTGAACCATTCAACTTGTTATAGCTCAAGTTCAAAAGACTGAGCCTTGGGAGTTTCAGATTGGGGATGGCTCCAGAGAGTGAATTGTTTTGGAGATTCAGTTCAGCGAGGCGCGTCAGGTTTTGGATTGTTGGTGGAATGTTGCCAGTGAAGGAGTTAAAGGACAAGTCCAAAACACTAAGATGTGGAGAGAAATGGATTGGGAGGTCACCAGAGAAGTTGTTATGTTGGAGGTTTAAGTACACAAGTGAAGGAATGGAGGGGACATCAGAAGGAAGGTCTCCACTGAGATAATTGGATCTGAGGCTTAAAATTTTAAGAGCATCTAGCTTACCAATGCTGTTGGATGGGATGGGGCCTGAGAGTCCAACACCAGGTAGATGGATTGCAATCACGCGCGTTTTGTTCAAATTGCAAGCAATGCCTACCCATGAGGTGCAAATAGGGGCAGCTGCATCCCAGTTAACTTTCCGGACATGTGGAACCGTAGCAGCGAAGTTAAGGAGAGCTTGTCTATCAGAATTCAGGTCAGCAGCAATGCGGGAAAAGAAATGGAGCATGTAGAGAAAGAAACCGAAAGCTGAAATAGAGGAGTGAAGCTTCATGGTTATGTGATGGTATGATCACGCTGAGGCGATTCTGCAAGTCTGTCCTCAGCGTTCCTCGCTGATTTCCTGGTTCAGTAACAACATGAACAAGGTTGGTCATCCATGTATTGGAAGCAATCTAATCTATCAGTCATCCCCATGGAGCTAGCTCACTTTAGTTTCAAAGTGTGGACTGTTTGTACACATAATTCACAATGTTGTGTAGATTTAAAAGAGTGCCAAAGAGAGATTTACAGAAGAAAAGTGACACAAAAACTTAAAGAGACAATCATAGAGGGAACAAAAATCAGCATCTTCATCAGTTACATTTGAAGGGTTGCACCTAGAAAGAGTCTGCATAATGGTAATGTCTCTACTTTTGATTGAAATCTCTTTTAAAAGAGGCATTATGAATTGGCTTTTTCTGTAAGGCAAAAGCAAAGCTTATCTTTGTCAATAATGGAGAATAAAAAAAGGGAGGCCCTGCTATGAAAATTTTGCTCTTATGGGCTTGAAAAATGAGTATAAAGCAATCCATATAAAAAGAAAAGAAAAGTGGTTAAATAGTGATCATTTTAAAGAAAAAGATAAAGTTTCATTCTTTTCTTTTTCTTTTTCTTTTATCTTCTCTTTCCTGTAAAGGAAATGCATGTTATGGCCTATGTGTGCCTGAGTTCATTCAGCATCAATCTAAAGAAATGGAAGTCACCAAGAAACTTCATAATGATATGATTCATATCATTATCTTAAGAGTTTAGTATAGATTCCATCAGCTGAATAATCAAGAAACAGCAAAAGGGATGAGAACTCAAGAAACAAATGCTGCAAAAATAGAAGGCATGCATGGAAGGATATATGTTGAAATACAAGTGGATGTTAGCGACACGCTAGCACGTACAGAAACATAAACAAACAGAAGAAGTAAAGAGAAAACTCGCAAAACTCCCGCTTACCATTGAAATGTATATTAGCCTAGAAAGATCTGCAACCCAACAACAAGAATAAAGACCAGCTGCAGTGCCATTTTCCTTGCATTTAGGCTTAACTGCTCTGTGTTTGAAGATATTAGAACAAACAAGGAACTAAAGACACTCTTATAGAATACAAATATGATGCCATGTCATTTTCTAGCATTTTAGATGACAGATGTTTGGTATAACTAACAATATAATGATAACAAACAGAGATATATTTTCAAAAGTGTAGTCCTTTCACCTCTTCTTGATATGGGGAAACAAATAGTAATGGTTTTTTTTTTCCAGCCTCATTCATAGCTACTAGCTTGATAATACCTAGCTTAGTTATACACTCACAACTGTCAATACCAGCAATCAAGTTTGCTAATAAATAGCCTTGAATTTAACCATGAGTAGATCAACTAAAATAATTCTCAGCAATTAGTGAAGTTTTAGTAATAATCCTGTCCATCAACAAGCATAGCTTCTGTTTTTTTTTTCTTTGTAACAAGACTCTAAATTCAAACAAAATATTATTATTGCAAATGATTCCATCTTTTGACTTGAAACTGAACTTGTAACAACATAATGATAATATTTTTAGTCATAAAAACATAACATGGTAGGGTCATATCTATAGACCAACTTTAAGGAAGTGTTTGTTTGAGTTGCAATTTATTAAAACATGATGATGCAGTTGACAGAAATCAAATATATGTTGTGTCTTGTTGGTTGTGTGTCCTTTTCCAGTTGCAGTTTAGCATGAATATGGTTATAATTGAGAAGTGAGCAAAAGGGTGTGTTCAGCTTTGTGTGTTAGTGAATTCATTTCATGCATAGTGCAGTGCAGTGAAGAGGTCCATAATAGAAGCAGCTGTGTAATCAGATGAGAATAATTAAAAAGGAGGGCACAGTGGTAGCTGGCTGGTTATTGCACCTAACTACACAACATATCATTGTATTTTTCTTGGAAATGCTAGTTACTGTTTTTATCCACCTTTTGTTGCATTTTAAATGCAGTGACAAGTAGCTGATTGTTCATAGTAATACCACACACAACAGCAAATAGTTTTCAACACATTTGTAAGAGCAATTGATGGAGAAAACTTGCTTTATTATCTATCTGGGGAATTGAATCTTCATTGTCAAAACATCTTTGAATTTTGCCGAAGATGACTATAAATTAAGAAATACGTGTAAATGTAAACTAGAATAGGTCAGCACTAATTCAGATGCTATATACTCTTGTAATAATTACTGCACCTAAGATTATCTATGCCCTAAAATCCTCTGAACAACTCTAAGAAACTAAGCAGAAAACGGAAGGAATCATAGACGCCCATCTTTTTCAAGCTTTTCAATTTCTTCTCGGTGCTTTTGTTCTGCCTCCAGAAGTTCTCTTTCCGCATCCTCCTCTTCCTCGATTTGGTCAAGATTATCAAATTCCTTGGAAGCAGCCATTGCTTTCACTACAGGATCTCTCAGTTCAGATATAAGTCCACCACCGACCTTGTACTCATCTTCATCTCCGATGAGGAATAACCGCTGGTCAGGTCCTGATGCTGAAGGAATGTCAACCGCCAGTAGCTTCATATCATACTGCATAAATTGAAAACACCAAATATGCGATCAAATCAAAAGTAGATCCTTCAAGAAAACCCCTTTGACCTTATGTATTTCTTTTACTTCTTCCTATTTTACATTTTTACTATTTATTTCATAGCTAAACTAAGTATGAATGTAAAGAAAGGCTTAACCAGTATAGGGTCTCATTAAAGCAAGGAATAGACATTTGTCTCTGTCTATATGAAGTACGATGTTGAATCTGTTGATTGTGTCTATATATTTTTACTGGGCAAGATATTGTAAGCAATCCTTTATTGACAAACAATTTGAGAGACAACTTAGAGTCAGAATTCAATTTGTTTCACAAAAGGAGGACACGGCTTGTGGTTTACTAGGGTAAAAAATATGGCCAGAAAATTCATACTGGCAAAACCCAAGGCCTAGAAAAAAAGACTTCACTGAAACCATTATTGTCATCTACAATCTAAGCCAAATCAATGTCAGTACGACACCTCATTATATTGTACCTGCCTTAATGAATTTGTGGGCACAGAGCACCTCATTGTATCCGGATCATTAACTAAGTTGCTTTAATGTGACTGGTGAGTCATTTTAAGCCAAATTGATCTTGGCTTAGAATCCCGATATTCATAATAAGAATTGATTATTCTTGCAATCTACATGTGGTTAGGCACGTTCAGTGTATGGAGGTTAATGATCATGTGGGAAAGAGTGAGAAAACTCAGTAAGGTGAAACTAAAAAGGCTAGGGAGGATGGATATAACTAATAAGGAAAGACATGATAATAACCCCAGCTAAGTTTGGGAAAAGGCATAGCTGGAATTAGTTGTTAAAAATTATGTTGTGCTGATGTTGCAAGAAAATTATAACTCATAACTCATTCAACAACAGAATTATTGCCTCTTTAAATGTGAAAGCCCACAGGTAACAAGGGTAGAAGCAAACCTGCCCCCTTTTCTTTTTAACTTCAACGCTCACTAGACCCTTCCTCTCGGATCCACTTATAGGGAAGATGAGAAAGCATCGTTTCTTCCTGAAGGTTGGCTTGAATTTTTTGATGTGAAGCCCTCCTCCTGACATAACATAGGCTCTCAAATCTGTTCCAGTAAGAGGGGCACCCATAACCTCAAGAATCCCAGCAGATGTGTTAAGCCTTCTCATCGCTATTCTATAAACTCTATCAGGATTGATAGTGAATCTTGAGCGGATGTACATTCCCTTCAAGTAAAGCAAAAACAGATTTTAAAAAACATGTCATGTAACACTCCATTTATTTCAAAATGAGTGTCTTGCTTCACTAAAATGTATGCCTTAAAATGAGTGTCATCTTTCCTTTTTAGGAAGTCAATTTAGTTAGAACCCTTTGAGTTTGTTACAACTATTGCACGTGGGGTACATGGGAAAATGTTCGACAATCAAAACTATCTCATTTCTCTTTAATTTTTAGCAAAAAAAAAAAAGAATACATGACACTCATTTTGGGATGGAGGGAGTATGATTTAATGAATGAATTGACAATAACAATGCCACCAAGATTCCATACACATAATGGAAAGGAAGCAAGAAAAAGGAAAGGTAATACGAAAAGATAAATATACATTTCAGGTTGGTAACTATTACAACAAGAATTAATCCATAACGTTCCTCCAAACAAAATCAAAATGAGACCCCAAAAAAGAGGACGAACAAGAAACCATCATTAAGTCTGGCCCCAACTATGGATTCATCCTAACAGTATGTTCTAATATAATCAAAAACGTATTGTGAAACTATTTGTATGTAGACAAATATCCAGTGTTGACATCAGGTTGTTTTAATGGGTTCTCCAATGAGACAAATGGGGCACATTTCTTGACATGAAAACTTGAGAGCAAGAAAGCTCAGTTGGCATGTCACATTGTCAGACAAGAAAATGGTCACTGATCCTGCTTCTTGTTCTTATGTCAATAAGAGAGAATTAAAAACATTGAATTTAAGCCATAAAGTAACCAAATATAGTAAATATCAATACACTTAGGCATCAAAGTTAAAATGCTAAACATTTGAACATTGAAACACACAAACTTAGGCATAAAAAAGATTCAATTATCCAAACCCATGAAAAGCATTGTCCACAACAATCATGAATGAGAGGTAGAGGACTACTTAGTACTTACAGAAAAAGCAACAATGGCGGAGGAGAGAGCAAGAAAGCCATACTTGGCCATACCCTCTGAGAGGGTAACAAAAGTGCTGGCAATGCCAAACATAATCCTCCATAGCAAAGTGCAAGCAACCACCCCTCCAGCACCCATCAGAAACAGACCGTTCCTCTTCAAAAAGGCATCGACTTGCAGACCAATGGCCTCTCGGTAGCGAGAGAATGTGGAGCTAATGGCGGTTTTAGGGTTCTCAATGAGCCATTTTGCATTATTGCCCAAATTGGGGGTCTTCCAGAGAGACAATGTGGAAGGTTTGGGTTTATGTTTATTGAGGGCATCGATTTGATTGGGAAATGTAGGAGGATTGGTGGTGGTGGTGGTGGGTTTTGGTGGTGGTGGAGAGGGGGAGTTGAAAAAGGCGGCGCCGGAATTGCGGGAGGGGCGGCGATGGAAATGGTGGAAATGTAGTCTGATGAGACCAAAACCTTGGATGGCTCTTGAAGATGTATGGGACATGGCTCGATGTTATCTATGTCGATCGATCGATCGATCGTGTTTTTGCTGACCTGCCGTGCGGACAGAGCCAAGTATTCAGTGTGTATCTTCTGAATTCTGATCATGCAAAGCCGCGTAAAACTGGGTTTGGAGTTTGGAGTTGGTTCATGGGTTTTGGATGTCGGGTCCCACCAAATGATGACATGTCCACATATTTTTTGAGCGCAACATGTCCAATTGTTCATGTACTTATAGACGTTATGTCATTTGTTGAGAGGGTTAATAAATTATAACTGATTCTTCCGTCTTGAAACAAATGTCGTGTTTTTATTAAAAAATTATTCAAAATATGTATTATCTCGATTTGTAAATAATAATACTCTCACGAAAATGTCACATAATTCACATTGAGAAGTGGAAATTTGAAATTTCTTTCATAACTCTATCTAAAATACTTTATAATGCATGTTGTTCAAGCTTACTCTCACGTTCGAGACAATTTTTCAATATCCTACCATTATACAGTGTAGCGGGGATTCTGCTCAAATTGTCATCACTAACTCAAATTTGTAATTGTTTATTTTAAAATATCCAGCTGAAGAACCATTAATGATTAAATTCAATTCCATTATAGTAAACATGCAGGGAACCACATTTTTATTTAAAACATGCTAGCTAGGAATCCAGACAGAGAACTGAAATCAGAGCATATCTGACCATCCCGACCAACAAAATTAGATAACAACAACGTTCCTATACAACATTTCAGAGAAAATATAGCCTATTATATATGACACTTCACTTCAACATTCAGTATCTGTGCGCCAATTTCTCCTTTTCTTTGTAATTTTTGACATACCTGCATGCATCGATCCAGTGAAACGTTACACTTCAAAACTGTATCAAGCTCGCACTTTCAAAAAGGACAAACCAGAATCAAATCATCAATCAATAAACAACATATATATGTAGAGAGAGAGAGAGATACGAAAGGTACGTACATGTTGACGCCGACGAGAGGACCGAGGAGGAAGACGGCGTTGAGCCAGTTATCGGTGACCTTGTGCTTCATCTTGTTATGAAAATCCTTCCAGAGCCCCGCCATTATCTTCTGCTGGAACGGCGACAGAGCGTACACCACCGCCTTCATCTTCACCGGCGTTTTCGCCATTTCTAGTCTCTTCTAGCTTCTTCTTCTCCACCAGTCAATCACATACAGGTATATTCTAGTCTGTTCTAGGCTCACATATAAATAAGTTAAAATAACAGTCTTACTGAGTTCTGTCCACAAATAAGATATTCCCAGCCAGGATAGAGTATAGACTTTCAACTATATCCAAACACCAGTTTCTCTATCTAGAAGTACCTACTTGGCTTCGAGTTCAGTACTACACCGACTCGGACTCGACTCACTGGAACGGAAGCTCGCGATCGGTCCGATCTTGTCCAGTTCCTGGTTGAATAGCGAATCGATTCTTTGTAGTCGATTGTGAAGATGAAAATTCACGAGATTAGTTGCTTGGAGGACAATTACGCGTACCTGATCATCGACGAGACCTCCATGGAAGCGGCTGTGGTGGATCCTGTAGAGCCCGCCAAGGTTTTCAGTGCTGCGCAACAACACGGCGCTAAACTCAAATTCGTCCTCACCACTCACCATCACTGGTTCTCTTCGCATCCATTTTTCAATTCCTTTAGCTTTGACCTTTGTTATAATTTAATTTTGAAGCACAAATTCATGGAGTAGTACCTGAACCTGAAATCCATGTCTATAGCATAAACATGGAGCTGTTGGTTTCAGCTGCAACTCAGTTTACTGCTTTGTTTATTGTTGTTAGTTTATGCCCTTGCTCTACTTTACTTTCTCGTATTTTCGCTGAATTTTACATTTTTGGATTCATTGCTTTCACTACCAATCATTGACTAATTAATAGCGATCAATTGCAGTGCCAATCCAGCTGATTGCTGGCTAATTTAAATATTGGTTCATGAAATTCAGAAGTTAAAAGAAGAGTCCAACTCAGTTTCAGTTCTTCATGTGATAGACAAATAGGATCTTTATGCTCATATGCGTACACACAACACAAATAGATAAAAGAAGTATCGTGCACGTCTGAATTCACTATCTTTTTGTGTGATAGGGATCACGCCGGAGGTAATGTGCAGATGAAGGAACTTGTGCCTGGGCTTAAGGTGTACGGTGGTTCCCTTGATAATGTGGCGGGTTGCACTGACAAGGTTGATAATGGTGATAAGTTGACACTTGGGGCTGATGTTCATATCTTGTGTCTTCACACACCTTGGTTGGTTACCAAACATATTTACTGCAATAGGCTACTCTTTTATCATCCAATCAATATCATCTGTCTTCTGCTTTTTGATGGAGCTATGTTTACAACAGGTTTAATTTATTTATTTATACCTAGTAGCATCAGTTACTCATCTATTTTCTGAAGTGATAGAAAGAGAAATGCTTTCCTTTTAAAGACCATACATCTATGTGTGTGTTGCTTGATCTATTTGATTCCATTTATTAGCTAGAGTTATGAAAGTGATATACTCCTTCACTCCCAAAATGAGTGTCCTGCTTGCTTGTCTTACATTTTTTTTCCGTGCCCTCTATCCTTTTTAGGAAGTTTTTTTAATGCTTTTTAGGAAGTTAATTAAATATGAATTACCAATAAATTTTCTATAATAAAGTAGTTAGTATTAGTTGAGTTTGTTACAACACAGTCTCATGGAAATACAAGAGGAAACGTACAACACTAACGTCTTAGGAATACAAGACACTCATTTTGGGTTGGATGGAGTATTTAGTGCTTGATTCATAACAGAATACTCAATTTATCAATCTCGATAAATTCAAGGAGCTCAGTGAACTTATAATTTATTTTGTATTTCAGCTATATGATAGGCAGGAGAATGCAACCTACTTGTTAAGGATGCATTGTTCTTTGTGTTAATGAGGATTGATAAGAAGAATTGAACTATAGGCTTATGTCCATCCTATAGATAGATACCTCCAGCCAGACAATTTGTTTTTTTTGAGGTGTTGCAAATCACTTATTCTACTTATGGGTTGATCTACTGGATGTATCTTGCTTTTGCCTTCAATTTTCTTGTGGAATGTGGATGCATCAGAGTAATTTATCTAATTACTTTCTCCTCTGGATTCCTCTGTTCAGTCACACTAAAGGTCACATAAGTTATTATGTGACTGGCAAAGAGGAAGAGGACCCGGCTGTTTTTACTGGAGACACCCTGGTAAGCTGATAGAAGGATTTTCTCTTTCTTCCTCTCTTTTTAGTCAGATATTATAGCATCATATTCTGTTTCTTCTTCAATCAATAATCGAGAAAAGTGATATGATTGTATCATAGAAAACATTTATTAGCTTTATATCTTACATATATCCATGCACTGTTGGGACTTATTGTCTTCTCTTCAGTCAAGCTAGTTGGAGAGTAGAATTGTGGGAATTGACTAGTGGATGATAGTTGCTTAGATTTGGCTATATTTGACCCTAGGACGCGAAGATGGTCGGTTGAGCTTCACCAAATAGGAAACCACTAATGTGATGATTATTGATGGCTGGTAGAGCTCAAGCTCTTGTTTATGGTCCAAGAATAAATTATCTCTTTTGGTCGGGTTAGTTGTTGGTAGAAAATACAGTTTTGGAGTTGCTGTGTTCCATTACGTCAATCTATGGTATGTTCACTGGACAGGGATATAAAGTTTTGGGGCTTATAACTGTTGTCAAATTGCTTATCAAAAAAAAAAAAAAAAAACTGTTGTCAAAGTACTTAAGTTTTCATCATCTGAGTACTATTCTTTTATTTGTTTATATATGAATGGATTCAAGTTGTACTCTAAGTCTTCCAAGTTCATTTTGGCCTTCTTGACTTGAATGTTCCCATTCCCCTGCATTAGTTTGAGGATCAAAAAGGTATTCCCAAATCAGGTGGTATAGGCAGAGACCCAATGTGCCCCCTCCAGTTTTGGCATCAAAATTACTTACCAATATGCTTTTTGCTACTCCCTCCGTCCCAAAGTAACTATCCACTTTCTTGTTAAAGAGTTAGTTGATATCCATAAAATAAGTTAATTAGAATATCCTGAGTTTGTTATAACAAGAGTACAATGGGGTATAAGGGGGAATAACCAATTCTAACTAACTAATCCGTAACCTCTACAGAAATGGAAAAGTGCACAATTATCTTGGGATGGAGGGAGAAATTTTTTTTGCAAGAGGTAAGTTAAAAATTTTAAGGTTGAAGCGTATAGTTTATTAGGGGCAGAAGATGTTACTGTTCCAATTTCATGAATCAATCATTGTTAAACTGTTAAATGTAAATGTCTGAGCTCTGGTCTTTTATTCATTACTTCTCCTTAAACAATCTTAAGTAACATATTGTGGTCTTTGTTTTCTTTTTGTAGTTTGTTGCTGGTTGTGGGAAATTTTTTGAAGGCTCAGCAGAACAAATGTATCAATCATTATGTGTGACTCTTGGTTCATTGCCAAAACCAACTCGAGTTTATTGTGGCCATGAGGTAAAAGACTGATAGTATTCTTTAAATGGTTAATTTCGTTGTAAGAAAATGAAGTGCAAATGCCTGTTTCTGACCAGACCACTGGTGTACCAGTCACCTAACTGTTTCAACCTTTTTTCTCGCTTTTTTTTTAACACTGGTAAATAGATATCTTTGGTTAAATGTTGTAGCTTCTTGTGACTGATTGATTCCTATATTCATTGTGAAAATAACAAAATTGGTTTTCATGTTACTCTGTTATCCCTCCTTGCTGTGGTTGTTTGAAAATGTAATATCTTGGTGTTTTTCCAGTACACAGTGAAGAACTTGCAGTTTGCTCTAACTGTTGAACCTGAAAATGAGAAGATACAGCAAAAGTTGACATGGGCTCAGCAGCAGCGGAAAGAAGGCCTACCCACTGTTCCGTCAACCATTGAGGAGGAGTTGGAGACAAACCCTTTCATGCGTGTTGATTTACCAGAGCTTGTGGTATAGTATTCTTCTAATATAAAAGACGGAACTATTATGTTTCCTTTACACGTTAGCACGATAGCTGCTCAATGGTTTTGTTTGTGCGATATGAAGGGTTTCTTATATAGGATGTTGTCTCTCTACAGGAAAAGGTTGGCTGCCACTCTCAAGTGGAAGCTCTCCGGGAAATAAGGCAGCGGAAGGACAACTGGAGGGGCTAGTCGTTGGCCTGGCCCGCATTCTAGCTCAACTATGTTACACTACTTTTTCGCCATGTGAGTATGAAGTAGGGTTAATGAGCTTTATTTGTATTTCACCCAAAGAAAGAAGGAAAAGGAAGATGTGTGTTTGGTGATTACACTTGGAATCTGTATTTTCCTTGTTCCAAACTTCAAATAAGAATGTTGCACTTTTGAATTCTGATGGATGAACTGCCTTTTTCTGTTATCCAAACTGATTGATGCTTTGATTTGACCTTTTTTTATTTGTGGAGGCCTAAAAGAAGATATGGTTGCATAGAGTATTGGAAGATTGGGGTGCAAGAAAGAATGTGCAACTTGAGAGTTTTGAAAAATTCACAGATTGGATTTAATTAATGTTATGATTTGGGAATTGTGATTAGTCCCAATTGGGATGCTGTAGGTTTTTAATTGGGTTTATTTAAGAGCTTCCTTGCTGGCTCAACCATTGAAAGTCAAAGGATCATCATCACATTGGGGATGACAAATGATATGGTTGACTTGTTAATCCAAACCAACCAACTTGGAAATAGTCAATTAAATCATCAATAACAGCCTTCCTCTTGATATATAAATCATAAAATTATTGTTTATTTGTTCTCACTTGTCATTGCCAGACTATGATGTATTATTTATTATTCAATTCCTCATCCTTATTTGTTATTTTTTCAAACATTGGGAATAAATTTATTTATATGTCATTTTTGCGATAAACAAAGTGATTATAACTAATTGTTGTGATACCAAGGCAAGTTGGACAAAGCGGTTTAAGTTGCTCAACTAATTAAATCAGTTTTTTCCACAAAATATGGTTAAATAACACCCAATTCGCTCAAGTGGATCCGCCACTGAGTCTCAGTTCAAGCCTTTTTATTGACAGTATTGGGAGGAGTTTGAGTTAAAAAGAGAGAATTACCTTGTATTGTGTTGGTCTCAAAATAAAAATAAACAATTATTATAATTATTATGGAAAGGGGTAGTAGTGGTATTAATTTAATTAGTTGTAGGCAAGGAGTGGTTTGGTCTGGGTAAGGGTAGAGAAGTGATGTTATTATGCTACAGCAGTGAGTGACAGACATGGCAGGGAGATATATTCCTCATTTTAATTGGTCACGCAATGTGTAATCCATTAGTCACGGCTCATAGGTGACAGGCGCACGGTCAAGAGAAGACTATTGAATGAGTAAAGCAGTTTATTACCCAAACCAAACCCAGAATTTACTTCTGTTTCTCTTTCTCCATCTCCTTCTTCTCTAAAGAGCAGTTCAGTGCAGCAGATTTTTGACCGTTTCTTCGTCTTCCTCGTCACATATAGCTCAAAAATGGTGTTGAAGTGGTAGTCGAAGAAGATACATTTGGACAAAACCACCATCAAATATATATCATCTCTGTTTTTGACTTATTGTTTGGGTTCCAAATGGAGAAGACGTCGTCGTCGTCGTCTTCATCACAGACTAGCGATTTTGAATCCGAAGCCAGTTCGCAATCATCGTCCGGAGGTACTGCGACGACGTCGTCTTCAAGCTATGGGAATGGGGCTACCATGATGCTTCCTTTCCTCAGCTTCTTGCAATCCCCAATTCCGGCGATTTTGGAATTCTCAGGTCTTCTTGCTCCCTCAAATTCCGGGATTCACTATCCGGAGGCTGGCCTGGTCAACGCCTCTACCTCTTCTGGTTCTAGTGGGAATGGAGAGGATGTGTCTATTCAAATTATCTCCTCCGCCGGAGACGACGACGACGACGACGAAGGTTATTCCGATGGTGATGATGATTCGGAGACTGATTCTGTTCCTTTTGTCATGTCTAGTTCGTCAGGGAATGTTGACGCTGAAGCTGGGAATATGTTGGAAGAAGCGTCGTCTTCTTCCTCTCACCACCAGCAGCAGCACCAACACCAGAGACATGATCTTCAGCAGCTTGCCAGGTGGCTTGAGCATGTTCTCCCCTTTTCCCTCCTCTTGCTTCTAGTCTTCATTCGTCAGCATTTTCAAGGTACCTTTGCTATTTTTACTGTTATTGTTGTGCAACATTACACAAGGAATTCGAATTGGTGTGGAATCTACAGGAATTTCAGTTGAGAATATTACATGTATTACCTACATCCTCATAATTTATTGCTTTAGTTTACTTCATTTTCGAAATGCTCAGAGATTTGGCCTCAATTTATTGACAGCGTATAATCAGTCTTACATCATTAGTTTAATCTTCTATGAACACAAACACACTGAAGAATATTATTGGGTTGAGGTTTAGGGAAGGTAGTGCATTCTTTGTGGGGAGATGATCAACTAGTTGTAGAGAAGATTATCTCATGATTCTTACCTTATTACGAAAATCATTAGTGTAACTGGAGAATGACAAACATGTGCTGTTTTCCTTGGTTGGTGAACTTGGAGATCATGTCAATATCCAAAGAGGAATCTTCTAGAGCCCTGTTGATTCCATATTCTCTATGTCAAAACCATCATGTTTTTTTTTTTTTTATTATTCCATTAAATGACTAATAATAACAAAACAAAAAGGGAAATTTGAGGTGCTGTTTTAGTATCTTTGTGGACTTGACATCTGCATTGCCATGATCAGTAGTTCTACGTTTAGATTTAGATCTCTTCGGGCCTTCATCATTTGGCTCCTTTAGTAATGTTTAGGTTGATGACAAACTGACAATTACTCTGTTGGGGTTTGCAGGCTTCTTTCTCACGGTGTGGGTCGCAGCTGTATTGTTCAAGTGTAACATTATTCTTCAGAAGCAAACGGCTCTAAAGGTGCCTTGTTTTGTTTTTGTAGTGAGAATTTGTCTTTATAAAGATGTCACCGAAAGGGGAAGAATAGGAATATCAAAGTTTAATTAATTTATAATTGCTGCAGGGGGAGAGGAAAATATATGTTCTCGTTAGCATTTCCATTGTTTCAATTCTTCATGTGAGTGGTGTTTACTGTTGGTATCAAAATGATGATCTGCTATATCCATTGGTCATGCTTCCACCGAAAGAAGTACCACCATTTTGGCATGCTATATTCATCATCATGGTAAATGGTATGAAATTTCACCTATCATTCTTTCTATTAATATGTCATATTCTCTCTGTACTAAAATGAGTGTCTTCATTTCCTTTTTGAGAAAGGTTAAGAAGTTAGTTAGTGTTGTGCATCTCCTTTTGTATCCCATGTACATGTGTTGTAACAAACTCAAGAGATACTAACTAATTTATTATAAGGATATTGTTGGTATGTTATGCATAGCTAACTTCCTAAAAATGAAAGATGACTCATTTTGGGACAAAAATGCTAGAAAAACATGACACTCAATTTGGGACGATGGGAGTATAATATAATGTTGTAGCGTATAGTTAATGTCTAGTAGAGATTTGAGGTCTTTTTCCTTACCATATTGACCCTTTTTGGTTTAACTGAGATCTATCAAACGTATCCCAATTACAATGTAATTGTTGTTCCAGAAGCACCTTTTTTGTCTACATCACTTCATTTAATATAATTTGTTTTATATTAACTCCACCCAAAGAAATTGGAACTTTTATCATTCTGCCTCATTACAATGGTTGTATAGCCATAAATTGACATGCCAAACCTATTTTGTCCTTTTTCTGTCCTGGGAGAAGTCACTTTGAGGTTTGGACCCTCTGTTGCTGCAGTGTTTAGCTCTCTCTCTCTCAATGTATATATATAGTTCTATATACTATTCTATATTTTTATCCTTTTCCTTTTTGTTCAATTTTCCTCGTGTTGCTTTTGTGTCATGTTAGCATAATATTATCTCCTCTCCATCATGTTTGTTTTTCCCTTCAAATATCTTTAGGAGGGTTCAACTTATTGGGGAAATCTTATCTTAATTCTGTTATTTTCAGATACAATGGTACGCCAAGTGGCAATGATTTTCAAGTGTCTACTGCTGATGTATTACAAGAATGGAAGAGGCCATAATTTCCGTCGGCAGGTAACACAATGGAGTAGGCTGCAGTATTACTTTAGCAATCAATATGCAACCACAATCTCTCTTGTAATTTAATAGAATTTCCTGACCATTGGCATCTGAATTTGAAGGGCCAAATGCTAACTCTTATTGAGTACGCTATACTGTTTTACCGCACTTTGCTGCCAACACCTGTCTGGTACCGGTTTTTCTTGGGAAATGATTATGGGAGCCTGTTTTCTTCACTGACTACAGGGTTATATTTAACCTTCAAACTGACTTTCGTAGTTGAGAAGGTAAGGTTTTATCTCTGTACCTAATTTTCTTATTCTGAATTGGAGTCTGGTAAATTATGATATTCTTTGTAGAATATAAATGATTTTATCTTGATATCTTAAACTACTCTGTAGGTTCAAACCTTCTATGCTGCCATAAAAGCATTGTCAGAAAAGGAAGTTCATTATGGGTCTCACGCAACATCAGAACAGGTATTTGTTCTCATTCGAAAAACATGTTTTGAATTTACAATTTGAGCTACTAGCTGAATACCTTGGTGGGGGAAGGGCATATGTAGATTTCTATTATGTATTTTACCGCACTTGAGAATTGAGGCCATATTTTTCCCCAATGACATCTTGCTACTACTGCTGTAGAGAGTCTGTCCTCCACATTATTAATTTTGATTTTCCTGACTTCTATCTAATGTGTGAATTAACTAGTTATTCACTCAACTAGTCCACATTTCTCAACATGAAAGTATGAAACCAATATTGTTATTTTGGATCATTAAAGAGTTCCTTTATTTACAATTTATGCAATAATCTACAAACCTGACCACTAAAATGAAGCAAGAATCTGTCAACTACATTGATAGCTTTTATAACCATTCATGACTCTATGCATACTCTTGATTCATTTTAAAGTATTAAAATTGATAATATTTATAATTAAGAGTAGTTTATCAGTCATAGGGGGTGCTATCTATGCCAATTAAGTTGTTACTTCATCAATGCAGGTGAATGCCATGGGAGATCTTTGTGCTATTTGCCAGGAAAAGATGCATGCTCCACTCCTGTTGCGCTGTAAACACATATTCTGCGAGGATTGTGTTTCAGAATGGTCAGATCATTTATCATGTTCTTCATATTATATTTTTCAATTAATTTCACAATCTTGTTGGTGATGTGTGTGTTATAATGGGCATTATACTTTAGATAAATCTTTTAGCTTGATAGGATTAGTATCATGTTCAGCCAAAATAAGTGAACACTTGCTTGGATAGTCTGGGAAACTCATCAACTAGTGCACTAATTATAGCTTCTTAGAGACAAAATGTAGGGACACAAAATGCTATATGACAGGATATGGAAGGAATGTGGTAAGAAGAGAGAAGTTAAGATGTACATACTTCTATATTTTTGTCTTGATTATGTAGTCCTCCATAGTTGAATTTCCCTTGTCCTCAAGTCGGGTATTTACTAGAAAAATGGATGCAGTTACCCCTCTAAGCTCAGGGGATGAATTTAGCATTTGAAAAGTTTGGTATATAACAAATCCTAAAACTATTTTTCTTTCTGAAACCTCTTGGAAAATGCATGGGAATGGGATGGATAGTTTAATGACCATGAAAAGTTGCTTGTAGTTGTTCTGAATGCTAGCAGATAAATTTGCTTAATAGCTTGAGTAGTTGGTCCATTATAAACTTGAGAGTTGAGACTGAATGCAAGTTCTCAGGCCAACCAGAACGTTATAAAATTTGATCTGCTATGATTAGAAAAGCATGTTGTATTTTTTGGCTTCATCTTTTGACGGAGTGAAGGTTACTCGTTTTGTTTATCCAGGTTGGAGAGGGAAAGAACTTGCCCTCTATGCAGGGCTGTGGTTAAACCCACAGATCTGCAATCCTTTGGAGATGGATCAACAAGTCTGTTTTATCAGTTATTCTAGATCATATTCTTTCTGATGCTGTGAATCTTTGGGCTGCGTTCTCGGAAGTGTTGTTTCGGACTTACTACTTACATAGGTAAAACTGGAAGTGTTTTGGTTATATCATCTTCTCTCTGTCCAGAAAATCAGCTGGAAAGTATTGCCAGAACAGAAGGATATATATATATAATGGAGTAGTCAATGATGCATACATTTCTTGTAATATTGGCTTGGAGGGGTTTCGATTCTTTCGAAATGGTGGTGAATTCACAAAGCTCCCATCTCATCTGTACATACATTGAGTTTTTGTAATATAAAAATATCAGTCTGAGAACTTGTTCATCTTTTAGCTTGCAGATTTGCATGCTCTGAGCCCACAAGTCCACCTTTGGTCCACAAATGTGTGTCCAAATGACACTAACTCATCCTTAACTTTATTTGAATTTACTAATTACAATAGCGTTTGGATTCCCTTTCTCATGTAACGTTCTTTTGATCATCTTAAATGTGAAAATGAGAATCATTTCTCATTCCAATTGATTTTATTTGGTTACCAAAATAAAGCTACGTTGACTTGCACATACCTACCTAACAATAACGTGATCTGCAAGTGGGTCTTTTCGGATCTAAAATTTATTAAACGTGAATTGTGTATGGTTTTCCAGGCACTCGGGCATCCAGATTGCGCATCTCGGACATTGACTTAATGGTTTAGACTAGATCAAACTTATGAGAGTGAGACACGTCATGAATCAATATCCATACTGCCCCAATAAATTTGTGAGCGTGAAAAACATGAAATAAACACAGGACATTGACATAATAAATAAAAAAGGATGCATGGATATGGAGGTAGAAGGAGAGGAGAGGAGGGACCACAAAGGCACCAGCAGCAAAGGTGAGTGTCTGTGTGATGAGGAACAGATCCAAACACCAACCACTAACGTAAGATACAAATCCAATTCCTGCACTGCACTCCAGGATATGCAATAAATATATAGTCTTGCCATTAAATCATTTCTCTTTCTCAATTCTCATTTTCACTGGTGTCAACTCAACCATGCACTACCATCATCACTTATCACACTTCACAACAGCAAAGCCACTAGCAACCAATATGGATATAACAGTTGACCTCTCTCTCTCTCTCTCTCTCTCTCTCGACCATAGACAAGAAAATACAGTATGTATGAAGGTGATGATGCTAATCTGGAAATCAATGCAAGCAGAGAGCGGACTTGACTCTGTAGTCACCACTAGTGTTTGCAATCTGACACCCACTTATGTTTCCCATATCATTATGATACCTTGTAATTTACTCTTGTGGATGTGTTTAAAAGAGTCCTTTATATATGATTTTGACAGTTATGTTACCAAGTTGTTGAATGGTTGGAACACAACTAGGAAACAAGATTGTCCATGTTTATACACAATCATTCTCACTCCCGTGTGATTGTTAAGTATTGTGGTTACCAAGACATGTTGGGCCAAGTGGTTAAAACACTTTGGATTTCCTCTGAGATCTCAAGTTCGAGCCTCATTGTCGACAATATGGGGTGGAATTTGTGGGGTTTACTCCATTTAGGGAGTGAGAAACATTGTTACTTCGAGTATGTCTCGTTGCTGTTAAAAAAAAAGTATTGTGGTTTGACAACTGCATGAAGTTTTTTCAACATATATCATCGATATAGAAGGAATATGACGAAATTCATGCGAAATCATGTCGAACACAGTTCAGTTCTCGTTCAATATTATGTGGGGAAGAAATATTGACACATTGAAAATTTGGGATTATTGAAGGTGATTATTGATAATCCTAGGAAAAAACAAAGTATATGTCATGAACTAGATGGCGTGCATATTAGAAAAATAAATTTTGCCAACGTGTTCAATATTGTGACGAACATAGAAGGTAAAACAAAAGAAAATGCAAATGCACGTGACGATGGTTTAAAGATATGAATTTGTGAAGGACCCTTAGACGGGTAGATACCCAAAGGCTTGTTACACGTTAATTAAAGATAAGAGAAAGATGTACATGACTCGTAGGTTCAAGTTAAGAGGAGTAAATGATTTGTCGTGGAATCAGCTGGTTCGAGCTAGAGAGACTATTGGCTCACTTGCACCTAAGGTTTTATTTACATTATAATAAGTAAAATACAAATAAGAAACCCAAAACAGTTGAAGGCTGAAAAAAAAATGAACTTCAACAAGTCCTCCAAACAAATTTCACCAGTCCAAATTTTCTGAACACATGTTCAGTTGATTTGTACAAGTATTCAAATCCTTAAATTTGTGTTATTTTCTTCAGCTTTTCACGTCTCCATTTGTTCATGAAGTTCTCTGGTTTTTCCATTTTCCAACATCAAGTTCCGCAATCTCACTTATCCATTTTCATATTATTTACATCATGTCATTACGTGTTATGCACCCGTTACCCGTTGAAACAAAAATTTTCTTCTCTGATTTTTATAAATTTAATCCTATATAAAATTTGAATTTAAAGACGCTATAAAATGTCATGTGCAAAACATATGATCAAAATAAAATTGATGATTTACTTATAGGATTAAATTTATAAAATCGGAAAAGTGTAGTTAACACCATAACTATATAATAAATCATAATTACTCATATTTATAATTATTGTTATCAATTCGTCTTAGAATAATTGCTTTATTTTCTTAATTTTTTAAAGGGAGGTGATAAATCCACCTCTCAAATGTATAAATCCACCATATTTTGTCATTGGTAGACAAAAATACCCCTAATTAAATTCAGTGCTATTTATCCCTTAATTCTCTCAAACATTAAATACATGTAAGACCATAAATTAAGTGTAATTGAATATGCCTTAATAAAATTAAAATTATATATTAATTTAAATTAAGTCACTTAAAAATTAAATTATCAAAATAAAATAAAATAAAATAATACTTTGACTCAATTTAATTTGAGGCTAAATCATTTTTATACATTTTTTTCTCTCTCAAAAATTTATTAGTTGATTTTATAAATACAATAAGATGTTATGCTAAACACACACGCACACACATATCATCAAGGAGGAATTCATGAGAATGAACATTAACAAATGTTTTTTTACTATCAAATAAACTCTTACTTTCTCATTAACATTACTTTATTCGTCTTACAATGAGTGTCTCAAATAGAATCGTAGACATCTCTAAATTTTTACTAGGTCTAGTGATAGTCCTTGACTATCTGAATTTGGTTTAGATCTTCTAGTTAGGTTTGATCCCATTTTTTTAATTAATTATATCATAAATATATGATTTTTTTGCTACTTTTGGTATTATGTATTTCACGATTGCTCACCAATTTTTTCATAATTCACATTAAAAAATAATTTTTTTCTCCCTCAAAATATGATATTTATACCTGAAAATACATATTATATGTTTTAAAATTTAAACTTAGAGCATGAGAACCACCATCGTCCGTTTTATCTTCCATCTCAGTTCAGTTTTGGCTTGGCTCAGTCGATTTGTTGATCTAGTTCGATTTTTTGGTTCATGTTGCACAATCCTAGAGAAAATGATATATATTCGTTTTGAAGACAATAAAAAAAACTGATTAAACTCCAAATTAAATTTATTAGTGTAAAACTAGGTTAATTTTTTTAATGAAAGACTTATTTATATTAATTTACATTGATAATTTTAAGTAACTTAGTTTAGTTTAAATCTAATATATTATAATTTATTAAAAATATATCTAAATATAATTAATCTATGAGTCTCAATTTATTAGAGTGGAGAGAGAATTAATGAATATATGAAAGTAAATTAAGTTGAGGGTATTTTTGACCACCAGTGACAAAATATGGTGGATTTATACATTTGAGATGTGGATTTATCACCTCCCTTTTTTAAATCCTAAACTGAGTTTTTGACTGTTCTTTTGAAAGTAACACTTGTAATTAGCAAGAGAAATCCATTGAAAATTCTCCCAATGGATGATTTATAGAAAAATTAAAAAGTATATATATATATATAGAGGAAGGGGAGTCTAAGCCAATTAATATTTGACTTAAGCTAAGCCATTAATGAGGTGGTGACACCTCATTAAAAATTTTGGATCCGGGCGGGTCGCTCCGCTCTC
>JAYMTF010000846.1:0-29260 GCA_036897485.1 Pelargonium nanum | reverse complement strand
ACTAAATTGAGTCAAAACACTAAAGTTTGGGGACCAAATTGGATCTTTTACCTTATTTCTATGTTTAGGTGGGCCCCACTAACTTTAACATCCATCACCATACACCTGGCACCTCCTACCATTGTGATTACATGTGTCAGTCATGTTGACCCTACTACAAACTAAAGGTGTCCACCAGTATTTTTGGTTGAATTTGTTCAGATTCAAATCGATAAACATTGGATCACATGTTTTGTAGAATAAATTTGATGTGATGAAACAAGTGAAATTAAATTGAATTTTAGATACCTGCGAAATAACTAGTCTAAAGTTGGTAAACAGTAGTACCCTGATCCACAAACTACCACATGCAATAGTTCGGGTTCTAGCAGGGTTTGGGTCAGTTTTGTCAGTGCGAGTTTGAAATACTTAATATGATCATACAAGGGATAAGGAAGGTAAATTTTAAGTTTTACGTGTAAAATTTATCGTGTTTATTTGAAGTAACTTGAACTCGATATTTCTTTACTAATTTCGTGATTACGGTTTCAGGTTCAAGTTATAGTTTTTGGACTCATCTTTGGTCAATTCTCGAAACCCATTCTTTTTCTGGGCCCTAAACTAGACACGTCTGCGGCCCAAATACCACAGATTTCTGATACGTTTTTAGTTAAAAAAGCACTAAGTAACCGAAAATCGCACGAGCCAAAAAACAAACTACTTAGTGGCGCGTGAAACACACTCACAATCGCTTCTATTGAAAGCACCAAGTCCGATAGAAATCGCGTGTTTCACGCAATCATGCCCCGCGTGAGACGGACTCTGTAGCGACCTCTTTGAAACGAACACCAACTGAATTTTTGTTTGGCTCCAAATCGTTTCAGCTCTCAAAAAACGAATTATTATAGTAATTCAAATTTAGAAAATCAGAGACCAAAACATGGCGGTTAAAAAAAGAGGCGAGAGACTGAACCACCGGTTTGGCGGTTTCCGAGGTGAAGACGCACCAAAAAAATGAGAAACACCAATCAAACTCGCCGGAGATTGAGATCTACGGCGCGGCACTATCGCCGGGAAACTAAGAGAAATCAAACAGAAATCGGCATTTGTACGGAACTCAAAACTAACCAGCCGATCGCCGGAGATCGCGATCTACGGCACGTTCGCCGGGAAGTTAATAGCATTCACCGAGGTGAAGAACATTAGAACAATACGCAATTATATACCACCAGAAATCGGCATTTGTACGGAACTCAAACAAATTGAATTAAAACTGAATTGATCTGGAAAGAGAACAGCATTACGAACAGAGATTCGAAATAATAACATGCAGAGATCTTAGAGAGAGTGTAGAAACATCAAGCAAAAACAGCTTACCGGAGTTGCGATTTCGATTTTTCGATCGATTTCCTGCGTGTGAATTTGAATTCTGGTTCTGAATCGTTCGATTGGAGCAGATTGATTGAAATGGAGCTGAGATTGATCTATAGATTGAGAAGGATCGAGAGAGAGAGAGATTGAGCTTGAGAGAAATGTGAAGAGAAATGCGAGAGGTGTGAGGGAGGAGGAGAAACGAGAAGCAGAGAGGACTTATTTATAGGAGAAAAGGCAGAGGAGAGGGTTTAAGGAGGTTTTGGAAGTTTGTACAATGCCATGTGATATTCTAAATCTTTCTCTTTTTTTTTTCAATTTATTTTTGTTGTTTAACGCATCACTTATATTTGTGAGGAAAAATAAAGTGTTTTAAATGTATTTTGAAATTAATTCTTCAAATGAGCAAAGTCCGATCAAGGTTTTAATTTCAACTGAGGTCAACACGTTATTAAGCTACACGATAAAATATAGAAATTGAAAGTGTTGATGGGTCGTATAAGTGAAAACATAAAACTACATATCAATGTAATGTCTTTAGTCTTTCTGTCATTCCAGTTTAACTTTAGAGTCGGAATAAAAAAAAATGAATGTAGCTAAGATATGTATAAGTTGCGCTTTATAATTGTATAATAAATGGTTTTGAGGCTGAATACGCTTAAAAACAATTAATTATAGCGATCAGTGCGTTGATATACAAATCTAACAATTTAAGTATGAATAACTTGTTTTCGCATAATTAGAAACTAATAATATATATTATACGTATAAACTAATCCGTGATATTGATTTGTAACCACTTTGGTTGTCTCACCAAAATATCTAATATCATGATTGACACATCTTCCTTAAAAAGCATGTATGTTTTATTTTTATTTTTGTGTAAAGATGTTTGTGTGGAATACCATATCATTTTGATTAGACAACAATGTAAATCTTTCAATCTATTAATCACTAGGTTTAATAATATAAAGATCTCAAAGAAAGTGATTGAGTGCATACAATAGTCAACAACAAATTGAGAGCAAGACTAGGATGATCTTGTAAATATAGTAGGGAATCATAGAGCACATGCATATTAACTACACCCAATACTTCCATCTTCTTTCATAGATCTTTATCTTCTATTTTCTCAAAAGAAAAATAGGCAAAATTTGACTATAAGGTGCATGAGAGAAATTTTGATTTCTTAAGTTAGATTTTAAATTTAGTGTGTAATAAAAAAGAGACATAATCTTTTAAAAAAAAAGAGTGACATAATTTTTCACTTATGTTCCAAGTTAGACGGCACAATATTTTAAATAACTTATAGTTAATATTTTTCATGATTATTCATTCGCGTTCAAATTTTTAGTTATCAAACTTATATTTAATTTTTACGGTGTATGGATTGACCGGCATCTTATGCATGGCCAACTACTCCACCTTCCTTGTAGTTGATTAATCATAATAAACTAATAATTATAATTAGTAATCATGGTATGCTTTGGTTTAACACTCATGTAATTGAACTAAAATATTTTTTTTGAAAATATTAGATTATTCCTCAAATGATGTATCTACCCTTAAATAGTCTATGGATGGAATATTAATGTGTCATACATGGGACTTTGATTCTTCAAAGTTGTGATCAAGAAGTGGTCAAGAAAGAACTATATATTATTCCAAATGCATGCAAGACCATTGACTCAAATAGAAATGAAATAAGTCATCCATATACATGCATGTAAAATAAATAAAGTTCAAGCTAAACTCAAAATATTACTTCATCCATCTAATAATGAGTATTTTGGTTTCATTTTAACTACTTTTTCTACATGTGCAAATAATTCATATGTTGAAGAGCATGAGATTTGTGTTTGAAATCTAGATACTTTGAAAATAGAAAAAAAAAATGTGCAAGAAAACAAGTGAACAAATAATAAAAGAATGATTGAACTTGTAAATGATCATACAGTTATACAGTCATACAAAACTTCATCTTTCAACTTATTAAAATCATAAATGATATCTCGAGCATTGTTTGGTAACACTGTTTCCTCCTTTAAAAATATGACAACTAGCTAGCATAGAAGGACAACTTTAAAGAAGATTTATGGCAACATTTTTAAACGAAGTTGTCTCTGTAGGAGGTTAAGCGCTCATGCAACTCAAAAATAGATCTAAAAGGAGAAGATAGAAAACTTAATCAACTTGTTTCAGTTTAAGTCGGTTTACTATTGAAACATATATTAATTGGTATGTCGATCGGTAATTATTATATGGCCAAATCGACTTGACTTTCACTCTTTTCTTGAACACAAATACCAAAACAAATCACACCATCTTGAACATAAGATCAACCTTTTAGAAGTTGATATTTTAAGTTTGTCATTAATTGTAACACTAAAATGCTCAAACTATGCATGGAAAGTGATTGGAGAATACAAATAAGTCGGTTGGGTTAGTTGTAGAAGACCTCGAAGTTTGCCCAGAAGATTATTGGAGGAGGACTTTAATCTTTATAGGGTCGGTTGCTCTAATTTGACCCAACAAATTAACAGAAAAAAGAACATGAAACTTCCTTCTCATTAACCACTCCTTCCTATGAACTGCATATATGGTCTTGTCTCTCTCTATTATGGTCACATGATGTTACCTACAATGTGCTTGCATGTTATTGGTTGCACTAGTATTATATTTTTTTTTATCAACAAAAGTACTTTTCATTAAATTTCCAAAAAAAAAGAAACACGAGTACATACACCTTAGAAAAGGGAAAGAAACGTGAGGAAAGGAAACAGCCCATGAAAGGGAAAATTACAAACTGGAAACCAACGCGGAGATCGGGTTTGCGAGCCAGCCGATCTTCGCAAATTTACATACTGGAAACCAACGCGGAGATCGGATTATATATACACACACATATAAATATATATTGATTTTCTAGACAGCCAGAAAATGATTTCCGAGTAAATTTTAGTTCATCGAGATACGGAAAAAATATCCAAATCAAAGCACTAAGAACCATGTTGCGCAAAAACTATATATTTTTTGAAGTATTAAATAGACAAAATACTCTTTAAAGTAACTCGAAACAGATTCAAAACATGAAAATCTAGTATATAAACATGGATTATAGCTAGATTTTTCGACCCATTTGCCATTTTCGCTTGGCCCATAAAGTTTCAACTTATTTTGAGAACAACAACATTTAGATATAAAGGCGTTTCGGCTCTTACATAACAAGTAAATGTATTCGAAAAAATTTCGTGTGTAAAAACCTAATTATTACATTATTCAAAGTTCAAAACTTGAAAGAAGCATATAACATGAGAATGATATTTCAAATCATATTGTCTATACTTAGACTATTTTATCATAAACTTGATTCTCATTCTTAATTTTCATTTGCATTCTATTATTTAAAAAAGTCTTTGATTGTATAGATGTCCCAAATGCGTTGGAACTTTCAATAGGGCATGAGTCCTAACATTAAGGACACTGCCTTGATATTAGAGTTAAACCTTAATTATGTTAGTTTTTTTAATCAATCGAAATATGACATTTATCACACAAATTTGTTAAATAATGTAAGTTGGACACTCCATTGAATGAAAACCTTTGTTGACTTTTTATATATGAATAGAATAAATATATCATATTTTGCGGGATAAATTATGTACAAAATAGCGTGTCAATTTAAGCGACGAATATATATTTTATGTAATATTGAAAGTTGATTTTGTGTTGCATGACCCGACACGATGCGTTTAGTAATCGTTTTAAATGGCTGAACATATACTCCAACATGTTTAATTTACGAGTACAAACAAGCACACAACACATTTGACACAAAAAGAAAATGGATCGTGTTGACACGACACAACACCATTCAAACGAACACGATTCGACACATTATTAGCTCGTAATCAACCATTCGGAGATCACCACTTGTAGTTTCTTGCCTGACTTGCAGGAAAGGTCGTAGTCTGGTTGGGTCCCACAACTATCAGTTGACCACCGTCCATTGCTGTGGAAATCGTCGACAATGAGCTCGATCATTGATGCTGATATATGTGACGTGGCTGTTGTTGTTACGACGAGTCGTCGGAGTCCTGCATGCACGCATGCATGTCCCAATCCTCGTTATAACGGTTAATTTTCAGGTCATACATATGTATGTGTTGGAAGTTGGAAAAGTTAGTTACGTATAGTGAAGCACAGTAAATGAGATGTAGAGAAAGTTGGTGAAATGGGATGCGGGAGTGGACGAATAATTGTTAAGTTGGTAAGTTAGTTGGACCATAATAAATACGGTATGATGTTTCTCGATTCATCTTTTTACGAGTTTGAATTGCATAAATTAATCGAGTCGGCTGAATATAAACATTTTACACATGAAATTTACTTTTTATTTTGGTTGGGTTAAAAGACGACGGAAGTAGGAAGAAGAGTGTGGGGGCAGTTGCTCTTAGAACTTTTCTTTATAAAAAATTTACCTTATATTTTTATTGTTTTTTATTTTTTTCACTGGAAAGAGGTATTGATGCAGATGAGATAGCTTGTTTCTGCTATGTTTGGTTTTGTACTTAAAATTGCTTGTTATGATTTTTTTTTAATCAAAATTGCTTGTTATAATTTAAAATGATAATTTGTCTTATATGTTATATGATTTATGTGTAAATGAATATATCATCTAAACCATGTTATTAAGTCAAACCAATAATATGACATATCATTAAAATATCACCAACATTTACCCCGATGAATTTATGGGAATAGAGCGTCGCACTGGATATTTTTTATTTTGATTTTTCAAAAATATGTAAGTTCTTCCGGTTCTTTATATCCGAACATACTACTTCAAATAAACTCATTCGACTGTAAGCTCATTCCACTTCCTTCCAATTTCATTCACCAAAAGAAAAAAAAAAAAAAAATTTACTGGCCCGACTCCAATATCTTCAAGTCGGACCAGTGGCCTGCAAACCATAGACCCCATTTGTAGCACTACTTAAATTTCGCACCTATTATAACACAAATCGAAATCTAAATTGTCAACTCTAGCTTTGGTCCCCTGAAATGCTTAAAGAAACACATCCCTAAACCAGAGAATCAAAATGCTGAGAGAGAAGACACAAGAAGCAACCATGTACAAGCTTCACATCTTAAACAAGAAAATGGAGCTTAACTTCATTTTGCTATCAAAAACTCTACTGTCCAAACACTATATATAGTCACAGAAAATCACCAACTATGGATCATCACTATCCATCCATTTATGCCACACATAGAAACAAAAAAAGAGAGTAAAATTTTGTTTACAATTCACCAGGTCTGGTTTCAAGAAACAAAAACTCATCAAAATGGGTATACTTTCATCAGTCTTCATATTCTACTTCCATATGCCTTTCTTCAATTTGTTACTATGCACCATTATCTCTTCATCGCATTTTGTTTATTTCCAGTTCTCTACATTCTCTTAACTCCTTAGCTTCCAAGGACTATTGAGTATCGAAATTTGAATCTACATTACCTTTCTTAGGCACTTTGCGGCGTTTCATCCAAAGCTCTCCCACCATTCACCTTCCGACCCTCGCAAGCTTCACTTGTTTCCTGAAGAAGTTCCAAAGGAGTAGCCGCAGGGTCCAACTCTCTGCAACCCTTTGGAGCGTTAGGAGCTTCTTCCCCAGTAAGTAGATAGTTCGGGACTTGATGTGACAAACGGAACATCTCTTCTTTAGGAATTTTCTTGATTTCACGAGGGTCTGTATGCTTGCGAAACACTGTCCGGAAACCGTCAACCTTTACAAGAGGAGTAACGGAGACGCCCTGTTCCTCGTTGTAGTCCTCAAGCACTTCCACCATGTCATATTTGTGTACAAGTTCGTCTAGGGTATGCTCATTCCAATCAGGAGACCAGTTTCTGTAAAGAGCCCAGACATCGCCTTTTCTTGGGTATATGCAGATGACCCCTCGTGTGCCTTTTGTCCACTCAACCTTATGCGAGAAAGAATTTAACGATCCAATGCTTTCGTACTTGCCAACCCTGAAATCCCCACAAGTTTTCGAGAAACCGGAGCCTGTCCAGTCTAAAGGGCTGAATTCAGTGTTGCTTCTTGAGTTCAACCAACTGAATTTCATCCTAAATGGCCTCAAAGACGTAACTTTGTGTATTCGAGCATAATAACGAGGCATGCCATCATCATCATCATAAGCAGCCCATACCTGGTCATCTCCAAAGGATTTTTCAGTTCGGTCCATGTCAAAATTGTGAAAATCAGAATCTGGAACATTCATGGATGTTGGTTTGGAAACTTCTTTATCGCCTTTCTTGTTCTGAGTCTGACCACGTTCATTGCCATTAACTGAACTGTTTTGCAGTTTATTCTCTTTCCCTTTATCTGCAGCCCTCCACTCTTTGAGTTTGTTTCGAAGTTCAATTTTAGACTTGTCCATCAACATGCTTCGCAGTTCAAACAATGACAGCTCTCTTGAGCTGTTGAGCGTATTGTTAGTATTAGAAAACCCATAGATCCTTTCTCCTTCGGAGCTTCCCTTTCTTGGTCCATATGCCGTCTGATTCACCACAAAACTTCCATTCCCATGCATGCGATCATCGCCAATTCTTCTCTTTTTCAACTGTTTATCTACTTTATCTGTAGAACTACTCGTCCTATTAGAAGCATAACCATGAGCTTGACCAGCAGTTGAAGATGACGGAAACTCGCTATGATGACCCACCCGACTGCTACTGTCCCTAGTCCTTGAGTTTGATGTTGTGCCATTGGTTGGCTTCAAAACATTAGGTGGTGGAGCCCTCTCAGTAGCAAAAAAAGCCTCCTGACAATTCGGGCAAAGGAGAGTGTGATTCAGATACACCCGGAGATACTCGTAATGTGTCTTGCACCCATTACATAAAGTCCAAAATGTACTCGTTCTCTGGTAGGCGGGCGGCGAAGGAACTAATGTTGGACCCACCCGACTGCTATTGTCCCTAGTCCTTGGATTCGATGTTGCACCATTGGTAGGAGCTTTCTGTTGGAATACCCTCGAGTTCCTCTTCTGGTTGTACGCTAATCTCTTTGACTTATCGGATAACAAACTCCAAGCCTCGGAAACCAGTTTAAATGCACCATCAGCACCCACGCACTTGTTTTTATCGGGGTGTAAAGCGAACGCCAGCTTCCTAAACTGTTTCTTAACCGTCTCTTCATCAGCCCATGGGTTTACGCCAAGTATGCCGTACCAATCCCTTTCCCCGGCTATTTTATTCTCTGAAGATATGTACACATCAAGGGTTGTCAACAAGTCAGATAGACCCTCAAGTTCCGGATACAAGTTTTGGGCCTTGAGAACAAATTTCTTTGAACCCAAATATTCCCCTTCAGTAAGCTTCCTCTCAGCGATTTCTTTAGCCCTGACAGCCTCATCTCTGTTACACTCCATGAGTTACCGAGCAATCCTGGGTTCCTTCCTCACCTAATCATGCTTTTTCCTGTTTACTTGGTTGCAACACTAGACACCAACGAAAAGTAGAGAGCATTTGACGATAAATATCATACTTTAAACAAGAGCACACTTCGTAGCACTAATAGAAAAAAGTTTCATCTTCGTCAATATAACCCCCTGGCCCATAGAAGAACAAAAAAAAATCAGAGAAACAATAGTAATCATAATTTTTTTGTTATGCCTTATGATATACTATGCAGACAGATATCCAAAGTGAACTTGAACAAAAAATTGCAATCAAACAGCTAAACTTTCTCGATTAGAAATTCTACCACTTCCTCAAGTATATCTAAGCACTTAATCTCATATCTTGTGAGCATCAAAAGAATATTGGTTTCAAGCCTAGCAAAATTCAATCAAAGGTGAGGTTTGTGCGGTTGTACATTTCAAAACATTTCCGGATGGGATATGATCATATGACCCATTTGGAATTCTCTAGAGTTTCTCAGCATTGAAAGGTATCCAAATCATGAAAATTGTGGTGATAAAATCACCCAGCACTATATGTGGGCTCAGGAGCACTGCGGTGTGGATTTGATAGAGAAGAGTCTAGCATGGGTGCGACACATCAAGCGTCTATACTAGGCACTATATAAGCTATTTAATGAACCCAACTCTGAAAGATCAGTCTTATGGGTACCAATCAATTACATATGGGGGGGGGTCACGAACAAGTACCATCACTTCACTATTTCTCCATCTAGGGCATCATTAAGTCACTTAGATTCCACTCAGTAGACGTGAAATCTTTGACTTTCAGAATAAACGATATACATCTAGGATACTATTTTCATCATAGACCTCTAAGCAAAAAAATTCGAGACACTTTTCAAAATCTTGAGGAGAATAGCCATCACTTGCATTTTAATCATACATAGCAAAAGTAAATTCTATAATTGCGAATGTTTTTGTTTCACTAACGGGTCAGGCGTACAATTCTCCGTCACTTAGAATCTATGTCATGTATTGAAACTATGTACGTCCAAATCCGGTGAAACTTCAATGTTAACAAAAAAAATGCTTCAATACGCAAATGTAAAGTATGGTTAGAAGCAATGAGAACTTTAGACTTCAACTTTCAAGCACGGAGATGATCATTCAAATATAGTTACAAGAGATATGACAAATAAACACAAACATCTTTCAAATGTAACTTTAACTGATCCCGAAGTTTCTACATGTCACGGCATTGTCATCTATAACTGATCCAAATCAAATAATTTGTTTCTTTGTTTTCGGAGCAATGGTAGTGTAAATTTCATCAACCCAAAAAATAAAACGAACCAGATGAATCATCAAAATTCAGAGCCTATCTCCAACAGATGCAATCATTCACTACTTTAAAATCTTAAATCTCACTGGATCTATAAATAACCCAAATTACTATATCACCCTCTTACAAAAACCCTTAAAAACCACTCCATAAATTGCATTCAACCTCACAAATCACAATACAAACAATCACGTGAATTGGAATTCAAAACCTACCCGTGACAGATATAATCATAATTCATAAATTTCTTTCAAAGTTTAAGGATTTGCTTGTTTCTTTCACTCCCAAAGTTCCAAAATGTCAGGACATCTATAAAACACTATAACCGACCCAAAATTACTAAATTTACCATTTTGTTTCCAATCAATACAACAATCTAAGAAATGCACTTGAAAACAATAGTAAAATTACTGGACTTCTCATTCTCAAATTTAATTCTAAATACCCGTAAAAGCATTCGACCTAGCGATACCGAATCCAAATTCAAAACATGCCATAACAAACAGGATCATAAATTTCTTCCAAAGCCGGACCCGAATTACTAAGTTTACCATTTTGCTTATAAAAAAAATACACTTATATCCTCCATTTGCTTCCCAAGTTAAACCTAAACAGTACAAAATCAAAACTCAAAAGGGTCCAAATTCACATAAATAAACAGAACAACAAATTATCAAATCTTCGCTTGGATCTACAGAATCAAGAACTTCCAACGGTCGAAATTGACCCATCAATCCCCAAAATTCAGTACATTCAACTGAAACCCTAATCGATTCCGTTGCAGAAAACTCATAACGAAGACACAAACAGTGAAAAAATGTAAACTTTACGGAGTAAAAGTTGAGCTCGAAGCTCGACAGTGAAGAAGAAGAGCAATTACCCGTTAAGCGACAGTGTCTGAAGATTTGGGAAATTTGAATCTGAGACTGAGACCACCATCACCATGTACAGTGATCCATTTGTCAAAGCCCAGAGAAGCTGAGAAGAAAAATGTCAAAATGTCCCAATTATACCTAAAAATGGCTTGACAAATAAAAGTAAGTGTGGGTTTGGTTTAAAATGAAAATATTTTTAACCTTAGGGTTTCTCTTAGAATATGGGGTTGAGGCCTATGGAACTTAACCATGGTTAAAATTTAACTTTTGACTTGAGTTTAGATGTGAAAGAAAAAGAATTTAATTATGTCATGTGCAAGTTGGTTGCTTTTAACTCGTAACTCGTTGGGATTAATTTACGAGAAACGTCTGTCTCGTGTATCATATGATAAAAGAGAGAACTTGAATGTACTCTACACATATTTTAATTAAATTTTTTTTGTGAATTTGCATACATTTTTTCGGTAGACGTACATATATTTATTGGTGCAAAAAAGAAAATTTAGATTGTTTACAATTATAGATGAACTGTTATACATTTATCGGTGCAAAAACTAACATGTAGTTATATAATATTGAATTCATATATTATCAGTGGACTTACAAGTTGCGAACATTTATCAATACGAAAAAATGCATTAAATTTATGAATAATGACGTGTGTAACCTTTATGCATGTAAAACCACTTGCGTATGAGTATAAGCTGCTTTGGAACAAAATTCATTAACAAAGCTGAAAATTAGTGAAAATAGTGGACTTTCAAACAATTACATACATTTATCGGTGAATTAGCTCTAGGAATGTGAAGAACTATGCAACTTAATAATTGAATTGTATGTTTGTGAGTGGAATATTTGAAATTTTGCACTTGAATCAAGGTCTTGGTAAACCTTATAATGCTTGAGAACTAGTTAGGAGGAACCACCATAAACTTAGGGGATTGTGATCCTCTCCTTTAGCTGAACTTTGAGGCACTTTGTATGAGCTATGGATATGTGTTTAGAATTGATGCCACTAACATTATTTTATAACATGTTTTGACAATTGTTGTTGAGCTTATGAACTCCGGTTCTTATAATATGTGTCGATGAGTGATGATTGCAGAGCTAGCGCTTTCATGTTTGGCCTAATGATTTTCAAGCTTATTCTTGGGAGCTAATTTTATAGTATACTACTTAACCAAATTTCATGTTATGCATATAGATAGTTTTTTGTATCTTCAAATCCGCTTGTGACTTGTCTGATTATTTCTGCTTCTTCTCTAGTTTGTGGGTTGATACAATATGCTTTATTTTACTTCTCCGCATGCAAAATATAGAAAGATAAACATCGTATTCTTCTTCTTCAATACACTTTGGTTGATAGTCAAAATAATATGTAATTGCATGCAAACAAAAAAATTAGCAAGTTGTCTATTTCTTTCATATTTATGAATTAAAAAACCAATAAGTCGTATACTTAGACAAGAAAATTTGTAGTTGAATTTTATGCCTTATTTGAATCCTCCAATCTCGTAGAGTTTAATCTATCACCAACGTCCTTCTAACGACTTAAGCTTTTTATTCTCAAAGTTGATTTCGAGGGACTTTCTTTACATATGCAATGGTTAGGTTTTTCTTGTTATGTTTTGTTTGTAGTTTTTTCTATTCAATGTCATATATATATATGTGTGTGTGACTATCCAAACAAAAGTGTTACAAATATTATAATGTTTTGGAAATAAAGTTTATTGTTATAGTTTGTTCACTTGGACTAAAGAAATGCCAACCCATACACATCAATAATGCTCTCACCTTGTATTGTATGATCCCTTAACTGCAACCCATGTGGAGCCAACACAACTTTAGTTACATCACATGAACACTACTATAAAACATTTTTTTATTTACTAGTATATGATTTTCATAATAAATAAAGCATTATAAAACACTTTATAACCAAGTTCAGTTATTTATGTCTTTATTTTAAACAACACTAAGTGCATATAGTATTTAATACACAATATATATAGTTCTAATTGTTTTAGTTCCACAAATGTTTTTAAGTTTGTGAGCTTTAGCGATGATATCTTCTAATCAATTTTTGTTGCATGCAGGACGATTTTAATTCGAGATTAGATTTCATCATATTTATAGTAGCGAAAAAAGTATAGGAACAAAATAAGTATTGTATTCAAACTCGAAAACACATGACATATCATGCGCAAGACTTGCATTTTATAAGATAAAAGTGTAACGATAAATTGTTCTAACATTTGTACTAATAATTGTCGGAATCTTTCAAAATTTAGATTTTGTTATGGGCGATAAATAGAAAATAGATAATACAAAATAAGTACATTATAGTCGAACATTTGCACAAACTTTTATTGAGATATACATATCTATTTCTAACACATAATACCTATAGTTGAAACTTAATCAACTTTTATTCTAAAATGGTTACCAATGTTATAGCTACATAGTTAAAATTTGGATATTTAAATAAAATTTCATAAATTGAGTTGACCCCAAATACTCATATCATTGACCCTTTAAATTCTCACTTTGAGATATTTCCAACATTATTTGGGGATGATTAGTTTTCTTCTTCTTCATATTTCTTAACCCATAAATTTCATTTCCCCCTCCATTTAATGTGCCAATTTTGTTATTCCCTCTATTTATAGAAAAATTAATATTTATCGATTTAAAAAACAATTAAAACTTTTCCATCTATATATAAATTAATTAATTAATTAAACATTAAATGTAGCAATTATGTAGAAAAAAATATTCATCTTTTTTGCATGCTTCTAAATCCATGAATTTCAATTTCCCTCCACTTAATATGGTAAATATTTTATTCCCTCCATTTATACAAAATCTAAAATTTATCCATTCGAAAAAAAATTAAAACTCTCTCTATGTATATATAAATGAATAATTAATTAATTAATTAATTAATTAAACCTAACAATTATCTAGAACATATACATTCGTACCCTATGTCAAGAAGAACTCTATTTTATTTTAATATTCATCATAATTATGGGTTTACTCTTTAATTATATTCATTAAAAAACATTATTTAGCTATAAAAAAACAAAATAAAAAAGTTACTCCAATAGAAAATAAAATAAAATAAAGCAAATTGCTTTGAATCACTTTTATTAAAAAGATATTTTAAAGCTTTTAAAATAAAATAAAAACTATAGTGTGAGTGAGAAAAAAAATAAAGAAAAAGAGATTCCATTTCTTTTATAATTCTCACTTTTTCTTAGCATTTATTTTATTATATATATATATATTTATTTATTTATTGTTTCCACTTTGGATTCTATATTCTCCTCTCCAATTACAAAACAAAAACTATAATTTTTCAGAGAGTGAATAACCATTGAAAATCCATATTTTTTTTTTCTTTCTCATCACTCTCTTCTTCCATTTTCACCTTTGAATCTTTCTTGACTCGCTCTCTCCAAATCCCAAGAACACACTCACCGAGTCACGACTCACTTGTCTTCTTCTTTTTTCAGTTTTAACTCTGGTAAAGTCCGTACCTTTTTTTACTCTGTGATCTTTGTTTTTACTGTTTTTAGGGTTCATTGATCAGTTGTTTGGCTGCTGAGAAAATGGGCAGGCGTTTTTTGCCTGACCAAATAGTGGGTTGATTCTGAATTTGGAATATTTCTTGTGATGATGATGTTTTTTTTTCTTGTTGGAATTTGATTAGTTTGGTTGCTGAGAAAATGTAGTAAAGTTGAAAGCTCTTTATTTTCTTGTTAATGGAAAACACCACACCCCAAAAAGGCTTTAGTCTATGTATTTGTATTTTGTTTTATGCAATTAAATATGGTTTGTTTGTTGTATCTGAATTGATCTTTATCAATATGAATCAGAGCCGAAAATCACTGTTCATAAACTGTTTGTTTTATCAATTTAGGTTTTTTGCAAATGAGAAGTTTTTTAGTTTTCAGTTTTGTTTAACGAGTTTCATTGTCCTGTTAGGTGTAGAGAATTCAGAATTGTCATGGAAATTGAGAGGCTTTATTGTCTTTTAGGTAGGATTTGACAGTATAAGTTAACCATCTACTTTAGAAGTATCATTGAAGTTTTAAGCCATTGCAGAAACTCGTGGCATGTGATCGATTCTGTGTTGTCTTCAAATATCATCATCATCATAAAAAATTTCCTGATATAGTGTTGTGAAGTAGCCGTTTTGTTTTTATACAATCCATTTTCTATGATAGGACATTCAATTTTGATGGAGCATCTCAGTGTGTCGATACATATGCATTGCTCAACTTTTAGAGCGTATCTAATTTACTAGATTTGCATTCATAAAAATCAGCACTAATTTAGTAAAAAGTCGTCTTCTTTAGGTGGTTCGTGTAACATTGTTTTTACTCTCGTTGTATGTTTTTTTTGTCAAGTGCCCGTATCAATAAGAAGTGTATTTTTTTTTACTTCCTTTGTTATATATTAGTCATCCATTAACACTATTCTCTTGTGGACTTTTCAGTGATTGTTCAGTCCCTTCTGAAGCGTGCATCTCGAGCTCCTAGAAAAGCCTTTGACGCAAACAGGCAGACGTGTTTAGCATGCGGTGAAGCAAAATGAATACATCACAGGTTTTAGCGTTCCTTCACTTACGTCCATTGTGTCTCTTATAAATTAGTTCAACTTGTAAAATTTTCAACAAACCCATTAATGACTAGGTTCAAGCATTTAATGATGAGAACTTTGAATTGAGATTTCAATGCTATAAGCTGTGGACATACTATAATTCAGTACTGTTACATTCTATTAGACACTGTTTCCTAGAACTTGGATTATTTGCCTGATACTAGAAGAATGCAATACATATGTAACCACATAATGTGGCACAAGGAATGTGTTGATAAAAGCTGGAAGTAGTTGATTTCTCTCATGGTAATGACCTTGTTTGTTGGTCTTCATGCATCTCTCTCTTTTTTGTTTTTCTAAAACCGTAACTGGCCAATGTAAACCTTAACAGCGTCACCGTATGATTGTAAAAGGTTTCTTCTATATGTTGCTGAGCCTTTGTTTGGCTATGCGATTATAAATTTTCTTCCTTTTTTGGGTTCATATTTCTGACAAAGAGGACTTTGCAGGATTCACAAGGCGCAACTGGAACGCAGTTCCCATCACAAGTATCATGCGATCCAAATTTTGACCAGCATAATATCGTACCTGAAGCTCCTTTGGTAGACAGCAGTCAGATACCTGTTTCAAGCAAGAAAGATAAACTTCTAAATGTTGACGTTGTATGTTGAAGTGATATTTGTTTCGAGCTGTATGGCTGTTGCGTACTCAAATGCAATTTAATTAGTTCATATCATGTTCTTACTTCGCCTTGTTGAAATTCTTTTGTAGGTAAAAAATTTGATTGAACGCTGTATGCAGTTATATATGAACAAAGATGAGGTGTTGAAATTTCTCTTTGATAATCTACAAATAGATCCTACAGTTACAACTTTGGGTAAGCGATTACTCATAAATTTCATTAATCATCTTTGAATGGTGAAATGTGTTGTTGCTTCCTAGAGCTTACAATTTGGACCCTAACCCGTAGGTAACCAAATTTGACCTGCATTTTGTGGGTTAAGGTCACATAAGACCCAATTAATATTTGGGTCGGGCCAGTCAACCCGTACATTTTCTATGTAAAATCGCAACCTGAAACTTCTTGTGGGCCAGGTTAGGGTTTTACCACCCGACCCAACTCGAAAAAGGAAGTTTGACGAGTTGATGTGTTCCTTCTACAAAGGGAATTTGATGTAATAGTAATAGCGTTGTTTCAGTTTTATTTCCCGGGAGTGCTATGATATAAGCTCTGAAGTAGTGATATAGTCAGTATATATAGTTTCTATGAGCTACCTTTAATTAGTAATCATTGTTTCAAATAGTACCCATGTTTTTCTTTCAGCGATTGCTTTGATCGTCATTGTCATCAAATCATAAAATAAAAATACGTGGGTCAATTAGATGCTTTGTTTTTATTCAGATTTGAAATGTGGTTTTGTATTCTTGTCACATTTCAATAGTTATATTCTTCACCTAATAGCTTTGTTATTGATCACTTTAGTTTCCTTGGTTTAGTATGGCAGAAATTGGAAGACGAAAATCCGGACTTTTTTCAGGTCTACTACACAAGGCTATCGCTGAAAAGACAAATTCTCTTTTTCAATGAATTACTCGAGAAGCAATATAATCTTATGAATCGCCTAGGTCCAAAAAACTTCTCATTGGGTCCAGGTCAGAATGGAAGTCATCAGATGCCCGGTAATTTTCTTCCATGAAGCTTACTCAATGTTCAAATATACGGCGACGATTTAGATGACAAGCATACATTTTACCTTATTCTTGTATGAACCATGACGACATTAGACTTTCAGAAAAAAACGAAGCATTAACTTTTTGTCTGATTGTCTGTTGTCAGTTTCAGATATTTACAAAGATCGAAGTCTTTTTCTCAATATAACATGTGCACTAGAACAAGAGCACCATTGTGTGCATCTAAAATTCACCAGCTTTGCTAATTTTAGTGTTCAAACAAAAAGAAAAGAAAAGAAAAGAAGAAACAACTACAACTAACCAGAAAGTGTAATTCTCTTCATTTTGTACAATTATAAACTTTATCGGTTGCATTATCTCTCTTATATTCAAATGCTTTAGTTAATGTATTGATCTGCTACGGGTTGGAAATATCTACCTGAGTATCTCACTGTTTTGATATTTGCTGTTCTATGTTTTGAACTTGTTATTTTAGGGCTTCTGATTTCTTGCAAGAGACTTTGTGACTTATTGTGTTAGTCTTCAGCATTACGGTGTTGAGATTATTATTTTAACTTATAACCTTTCGTTTTTTTGTAGCGCAGTCAACAACTTATCTGTGGGTTACGCTCCTCTGCAGCAACCTCCCATTCCGTCCACAGTTCAACACCAGATTGATTACCCCGGCAATATGCCTGGCTTTCCTGGTTTAAATAGAATCCCGGACTTAAGCAATGGCCATCAGATGCAATTGTACGGGAACAAGTATGGCATCACACTTTTCCTTTATTCTGTATAACTTTTCTGTTCATGTCTGTCTTTTATAGTGGTAATGGCCCGTGAGGGGCCGTCTAACTCATTTTATAACCTACTCCATCCCAATTAAGTCCACATTATCCAAACTTTTTGTGCCAAAATGAGTCTCCACTTTCTTAGTTATGTGTGGATTACCGCCAATATCCCTTAGATAAGTTAGTTAGAGCTTCTTGAGTTTCTTATCACAAGAGCACGTGAGGGTAGAAGAGAAAGTCCAACCGTAAATAAATTATCCTTAACTTATACAAAAATGGACTCATTTATGTGACAAAGTGAGTACAACTTGTCAAAATTTCGTGGAGATTATACTTCTCTCCTTGCTGATCCAAGCACTGTTGTATTCCTTGTCTAAAACAAGTTGGCCGATCCTACATTTTACTCTTCTAAATTTTTAGAAAATGGTAGTAGGTTGTTAACAGGCGAAAAAATTGTGGAGACATTATAATAGTAGTGGAAGTGGGAGTTAGAGTAAATGTCTATCTTCATAGCAAGATGTAAATATTTCTAATTAGTTATTTTCTTTTCCGAGCACATTATGTCATTTCTTATGCTTTCTTTTTATAATTTTTTGTTTGTTTCATTATTATATTGCTGCCCTGTGAACTCTTTCTGCTTTGCTCCTTGTTTTGTAGTTTGATGATGGATAGAATGTTACCTCTTAACTCAAGTAGTGAAGTCAAGTCGGAGATGGCTTTGAATTCTGCAATCTCTGGCCAGTTTCCTTTTGCTTCTACGGACATACCGGATCTAGGTATTGACAACTCAGCTCTTCATTCGACACTTAGATGCGGTATGATCGGTCCAGAAGGATTACCGCTTGAACCAAACCGTGGAACTGGAATTGGTGACGGTTACTTAGAGTCATTTTCTAATGGGCCCTGGGATTCGAGCTTCATAAATCCTAATCCAGAGCTGGCCTTGGAAGGTGAGATGCAGCTTATATTTGCACCAAATTGTTCTTTAAGCTTTGCAGTTTTTGCGTATTTAGTTATCAATGGTAAACCTTGGCACGATGGTATGTTGGTATGGTTGATGCTCCGTGCCTGTGTGAGTAGAGCTGGTAGTTTGAACCCGAACTCACGGGCACCTGGAATCTGACCCACATTTTTGCAGGGTTTGGGTCGCTCAAAATAGGCTGATTAATTTTTACTTGGGTTTGCCATGAAAGAAATGCAGATCAGATCAGGCAACACACACATTTTCATGACAAAAACCCAATACAAATTGCCAGCTCTACGTGTGACCTTTGGGTAGCAGAGTTAACATAAGGTTGCATACAAAATGATCTTCTCTCCATACCCCACAACGGTGGGAGCTAGTTGTCTTGTGCACTTTGTCGTGGTCGCAACTAAGATTGAAACATTTTGTTGCCACCTTGTGACCTCGACCTCTCGAGTTCGAGTCAGGAAAACAAGTAGATTCCACAATGGTGGGAGCCTCATGCATTGGCCCCGCTTTATTGTAATATTTTGTTTCTTGATCGCGAGATGTTACTGCCTTGTGCCCTCGAGTTCTCATGTTCGAGTCTGGAAAACAGACTAGATTCCACAATGGTGTGAGCCTCATGGATTGGCCCTGCCTTTAGTGTAATATTTTGAGTTCTTTTGACCTCGAGGCCACGGGCTTCGAGTCAGAAAACAACCTAGATTCCACAATGGTGTGAGCTTTGTGCATGGGCCCGCCCGCCTTTAGTCCAATATTTTGTTTCTTGATTTTGACGTTGCTACATTGAGGTCGTGTTCGAGTCAGGAAAACGTCCTAAACGCCCAACAGTGGGAGCCTCGGGTACTGGGCCGTCTTTATTGTTAATATATAGATCTATATGACAATTTTTCAAACTTTTTGTTATTCCAGGAGCGGGTTTCTACCCGGATGCAGTGGCCGATCCGGAGACTCAATCAGAAGGGAGATTTGATTTTCAATGAACTCTGATTTGAAACTTAGTTTGTAGGATCAGAGAGGAGGGATAGTTGTAAAGTAACTTAGTCTTTTATAATTTTTCATCAGACTTGATTTTAATGATTTTCTTGAAGCAGTACTATATTTTTTCCCCTCTAAGGGCTTGTAAATTTCAAGGTTTGGTACATTTTATATTGATCTGGTTCTTGCTCTTGTGACTTGTCTCTTATCTCTCTCAGATTGCAGTTTTGAACATGTTTTGTGAAGTTCTTGCTTGTATTGCAGATTTAGGGCTTGTTTGATAACACTTTTAAAAATTGCAAGGAGTTCAAGGAGTCATTTCAATGAATCTTTAAAAATTAGCTCCTTTGGTTGATTGAGAACAGGTCCAACGGCTATATATATATATATTTTTTTTGGTTTAAAACATGAGGTTACTGAGCGGGCACGCTAACTGACGGTTGACACCTTTAAGCCGTTTTACTACATCCAGAAGACTAATCCTCATTCGAGCCGGATAGGACCACAAGTGGTGCAGAGCTCTCCTCATCAAGTTTTAACGCAGTTGTATTGTCTGAGACTCGAACTCGAGACCTTAGGTTAAGTTAGAACAACCCATTACCAGTTGACTCACGCGCTTAGTGGTTGAAATATAGTAATCAGATGAAATAATAACTCATATGATGGGATCATGCAATTTTCAATCGTTAAAAACCATCTTGATGGAGACCATTGGGAAAACATTTAAATTACAATTGACCATTTGGAAAACATTTAATTATATCTAAGCACAATCATAAAGAGAATTTGTTCGAGTTGCGGGTTTCAATAGGCAGTTGATTCAGATTTCACGAAATGTATAGTTTCCTGTGGTCAATTTGACAAAACTTGACTCAAAAATTGGTCGGAATCATATTATGCAATCCAAAATATGGGACGGGTTTAAGGTTCCCGTACTAGCTATAACTTGAATTTAATTTTTTTTTTTTGTCAAAAATAAAAATTGCATTATTCAGTTTTTGGTGATGAATAAACTGATAAAGATGAAACATTTTCATTTATTAATATTATTTTTTTTCACTTTGATAGTTATCCGTAAATTATGGTTATCATGATTAGTGATTACCATAAGCAATAGTAATTATCTTGTTTTTATTTATGATTATCTTAAGCAGTAATGGGATTCTAAGATTTTATCTGTTCCAAATTGGCTTAAGAATAAACCAACAACTAAAAATGTCACACTTTATATACGAATGAAATTATAAAACATTTAATGAATAATATCCTTGTTAAAATAACATTTTGTTTTATTAAGATCATTGAATATGAATCACTAATAATATCAATCAGATAAATAAACTTAACATTAACAAAAGTCCAATTGCTAAAAGCTTATTTTCTCATTGGACCAATCTGGACACATTTGAGAAGTTGAGAAGCAAATTGCATTTATCAGATTAAAAACACAAAAATACCCCAACATCTCTACAGCCAGGTAGGTACAAATAGACATATAGACAGTACCGAAATGGAAATTAAATAGAACAAAATAAAATTCACTGTTTTTTCCGGATCCACGAGAAGGGACATAATTAATTATGATAATTAGGAAACAAAACCAATGAATAAACAAATAACTCCATGCTGATGATATGCACATTCAGCCATCGTGCAATGCATGTGCAGATTCCGAACATGAAATTACCTAGGATGATCGTACCACATGCAGCCTGCATGTTTTGAACTTCCTACTCTTTCGGGGGACCGGCTGCATTGTCTGGATTGGCTGGATCGGCTTTATCGTGGTGGAATTTGACCACGATGCACGTTATGTTGTCAGCACTGCCCCGGGTGAATGCAGCCTCGGTTAGCTTGCGAGCTGCTGCTTCGGGTTTTTCTTCGGATTGGGCAAGATTAATAGCCTCCTGAAAAGCGAGGTACATGGACAGATAAGTGTGGAGTATAAGAAATAAAAGAATCACGTACGAGCATGGAACCAATGGTAGGGAGACAATTTCGACTCCTGCAATCACTGCAAATCAGAGACCACGCCACACCACACAGTATAAACAAGTTCGAACATCAATACCTAACGGTCAAGCCGTTTAAAAAAGTTTGAACATACCGAACCAGACTGGGAAGTGAGGACCAAAACCGGAACAGATGTCAATCGGTCCAGTCTTCGGTCCACACATTTTGATATTTCAGTCTTCCAGTTCTGTCCCAGTCATCATATTTGGAACATTATAGTTCGGTTTGGACCGGTTGACAACCCTAATTATATCTGTTGCTGCTTCAAAGAGCAACACCTAATTACTACTAAATTAGTGGTCGGGCCCAAATCCTATTATGCCTTGTTGAGTATATTTGCCCATTTCTTTGGGTTCAAGCAACACATTTGCAGCACGGAATGACAAATCAAGAAGAAAACTTATTGATTGTGTGCAGTCTAAAATCTGTCTTTGTATATCACAGGCAGAAAATGCGATGAACATCGTGCATCCAAAACTTATTAGGTGATTTACATATATGCATGAGTTCAAGTGCATGTGATAAGATTGGGAGAAGAAGGCTTACATCATTGGGCACCACGTCCCATAGTCCATCACTAGCGAGCACAAGCAAATCAAATTCTTGATCCAGTACTTGATCCTGAAAACATTCAAGAAGCACATGGGCTAATCAACAATGTTCAGTACGACCCAAGTTATACAAAGAACAAAACAGAGGACATGGAGAGAGCATCTTCCATATGCTACTAACTCCAATAAGAAATATAGACGTCGACATTAAATGAGTAACTGGTTTCATTATGTGATATTGTAGAGAAAAAATGTTGCTTTAGAGTTTAGACAGTTCAATGAACGCCTAAAGAAAGATGTCCACGAGGAAATATAAAACAAGCATATCCATATAATTGTTCTTGAGAGTTACCTGGATTTCTGGTTCCGCAACAACATATTGCTTCAACATACGGTTACCAAAAGCACGAGACATAGCTAAAACTCCACCTACCCTCCAAGTGCCTGACAATACAAGTATAACTGTAATGAATAACCAATTAACGCCCCCTTCCATAAAGGAAAAGAAGAAGAAGAAAAGCTAATTACGCTTAACTGGCCAGTTGCTTACATATTTCAGTCACCATCAACCACCAAAGAGACAATGATGTCGCTTATACTAAAAAACAGTTGCCAAATTTAAAAACTATGCCCATGATATTAATCCATCAGCTAATAAATATAGCATTAATAACTTCAGTAAGAATCCCTACAACTTTGCAAAATCAAGATTCTTTTGACCCTTGTATTAAGTGTACCATTTTTTAGAGGCCTAACCCTAAGATTATACATACATGTTCAGCTTTCATGCATGTTCTAGGGTGCCAAGAGTACAAACAAAGTGAGACAATAATATAGATAACTTGGAACAGAAGAGCATCGACGAAGTGAAACAAATAATTACAAGCCCAACAGATGATGCTAGATAACTAATCTGCAAGAAATTCTGTTGCCATAATGGTATATTTCTGTTTGACAAGCTGAAAGAGAAAAGTACATAACATAATATAACAAAACGATGATGACGAGTGATGAGGATACTCGAAGGAGAAAATGCGAGATTGATAACATATCGTGTATGTATAACAAATGACAAAAGTGGCATTGATACTGACACACACTTCAGTATCAGTTCTTCAACATGGCTCAAAGTTAATTTCCGGATATTATTCTTTTTTGGAGAAATATGCATATTTATTAAAAATCTTTATTTTTAGCATAAATTTATACGAATGAAGAAAAGGTCTACCTGCCCACATAACAACACCTCCAGCACTCTCTATTCTCTTCCGCTCATCACTTCTATTAGGCTTATGATCATCAGAGAGAGCAATAGCTGTCCAGATGGAAAAAATATGGCGCTTTTAGGAAATTTTCTTGTCATTCTAATATTATTAATATCCACCTGATTAATAATACACTCATGTAATTTATACCTTTTCCAGCCTTTGATATTACAGTCCGTGAATCTCCAACATTGGCAACAAATAGATGATTGCCAACCAACACTGCTGTAGAAGCAGTTGAGCCATCATCTCGAAAAGTATCTCTTTCAGAATCCAAAAAATCTGCATCAGTCTGCTGATATGTTTCACCTGCAAGTTTATCAAGTTACTAGATGACACAAACAAGGGTTAAAGCATATTTGTTCCATGCAGGATCCCAGACCCTGTGAACAAAGAAGACATATTGAGTGCGACTTTGTTTATTTTCAGCCGGGCAAACCCAGGAATTCATATAAACATGTGTATACATGAGATCCTCCATCAGAACAGTCAAAATGGAGGGTATGCTACAGTCAAAATCATGCTGCCTAAATATAAGGGTTGCAATCTGAAAATTTGAACTCACTGATGGCCAATTTGGTATCTGTTATGAATTGTGGATGCTTCATCAGATTCTCAAAGAGATGTTCCTTCAAATACTCAGCCGCACGAGAACCACCATGGCCTGTAGTGAGACAGGATTGATAAAACAGTAGAATCATGTTAACTATAACTATGTCCATTCCTGAAATGTCAGGACAAGTGAATAATGTGAACAAATGCAGCACCCAATCATTTGAATGGGCAACACCTCTCTATAACAATAAAATTATTGTCTTCACTTGAGCCTGAAGATTATATATTTACATGTATCAAATACCATTTCAGCCTCCAAACATTAATCCCCATCCAGAAGTTTGATTCTTCCGTTACCATTTGATACACCATTTAACTGGAGCAAAATGGTTTAATATGTAACCCCATGACTTTATGTTTTCTCCAACTCTTTTTTTTTTTTTTTGAGCTCTTATGTTTTCTCCAACTCTAAAGACAATAGATGTTGAGTAAAGTCCTACCATCAAATATTCCGAAGAGGCAGACTGTCTGCCCATCAACTTTGGACAATTTAATATCATAGAAATCCTCCATGGTGGCTCTCTTTCCCCTAAAACTTGAATATCCGCAGCTCAGTTTCCCATCTTCACTGTAAATAAGGAAAACAAAATATTAGTGATAATCAAGTAAACTATCAAATTTAACCTGCCTTGCGCAATTTTGGACCATTCAACATTGTTCTCATTTAACATTCAAGTCCTTTTGGGAAGGGAAAAAGACACTAAGAAGCAGAAGAAGAAGAAGAGAAGAGAAAATAACTTCAGAAAGTGGGGCATACAGACATCTCGACAAAATTATAAAAATCTTGTCCCAGCTGTTGAGAAAAGTCAACAATTATATTATGTCCAAGTACACGAAAGGACCCCCAATTATTGCCTCTTCTTTTTTAGCTCCTATTAGAAAACAAAATTGAAGTACCCATTCCTAAAACAAAGTTTTTTCCCTCTTTGGAGAACCAGTGCGTTATTGGCATCAACAACGAAGGAAAGTCAAACCTTTATTAGTACTTACTACCTAAATACAGTATGTAGCTGACAAAATTCCCAGCTCTCCAATCCAATATATTTTATAGTTTAAAACACAACAAATTAATAGTAACATTAAAAAAAAGTTGCCTCCTTATCTAACCTCGTATACTCAGTGATAAATGTGGCATCCTAACTAGGCATAAAATTTCTAATGCACTTGAATATTTGCATGGATCTTGATTCACGTATTGATACTTTCTGATAAGTTTCAACCTTTGACTCAGCACAACAAAATGCAATACAATTATATGTTATTTGTTAGCAGTCCATTATCACCTTTTCCACCCTCCACTGGCATAACCACCATCTTCATCTTTCTCTGACAGGACATCAGCCATGGGTCCCCGTTTTACACTTCCAGTTACAGCTGTATCAACCATCATCCTTAAGCTCCCCAATTTACAATTCCACGAATTTGTTAAGCTCTTGGGCCACAAACTAGCATGCAAACTCCTCTTGATATTGCTCAGTTGCAAGCTCCGATTGGCTTTTGTCCCAATATACGCAGCCTGAACAATCAAATTCCTTATGCAACTGCTGTATACCATCTAAATAACAACTCCGATGGATCTTCAATCCAAACAGAAACTGCCAAAGAACACGAAAATTAATCACAAAATATGATAAATATACTCCCAAATGGCCAAAACCAATCCGATTGAGCTCTTCAGCTCAAAAAAATTGCTGATTTGGTTGATAACACAATGCTTTTATTATATTTCAGAGAATTTAATTTCTTCCTAATAAGAGATTCGTCGACTAATTCAAATCGAATCTAATACAATCATATTTACTTCATCAACAAAAAAATCTCCAAATCAAATTGAAATGAATTACAGAAAGAAAAAAAAAACAACAGAACATACAATCCAATTGAGCTCTTCAACTCATAGAAGTTGAAGGTTTGATAACACAATGTGGTTAATATTTCAAAGAAATTAAATTGATAACACATTCATCACCTTATTCAAATCTAATCTAGAAAAATCATATTATCTCAAAAAAATCTTGATTACAACATAAAAAAAATACAGTAGAACATACACAATCCAATTGAGCTCTTCTTCAACTCAAACAAGTTGCTGATTCCGCTGACAACACAATGTGGTTAATATTTCAGAAAAATTACATTCTTCCAAATAACAGATTCATCTTATTCAAATCTAATCTAAGAAAATCATATTATCTAAAAGCAAAATCTCGTCATCAAATTGAAACGAATTACAGCAACAACAACACCAAAACAAACAAAAAACGAAATCCAATTTTTTGAACTTTTCACCTCATCCAAGCGAAACATTCACACAAAAAACTACACAATCGGCCAACAAATCTATCAAAAACAGAAACACAACCAAATCGAGGCCATACCTTCAGGACACCTGAATCATGTTCGTATCAGAATCGCTACCAAAAACAATTACACAGATCTCCGCCACAAGCCGTCGATTTGAGCTCCAGAAACGAATCGGATCGGATCGAGAGAACAAACAATCGATGATTCAGACCGGTTGATCCGAATCTGAATGATGACACAGAGAAAAAAGCAACAAAAACAGAGAGAATTACAGAATCAGCCAATCAGCTGAGAAGTTTCTCTCTCTAGAAGAAGAGGAGAGAGAAAGAGAGAGAGAATCATGAAACCCTAGAGAGAGAAAAAAGGAGAAGTCGTATATATATATATATAAATATATTGTGAGGAGAAGAAGAAGAATGTGCCAGAGATTGCGAAATGTAGAGAGAGAAAGTACTGAGCTTTTTGTATCTGTAGCTTGGCACCGAAGAGAGGTGGCCACGTGGCACTCTCATGCAACCCACTTGGGTTTTTATCCTCTGCTTTCGGGTTTATTAAATGGTTTCTACACCGTCCAATAATCGACGGCAACGAAGAGAGGTGTCAACGTGGCACTTCACATGCAACCCAATTGGGTAGTTATCCTCTGCTTGTAGGTTTAAAATATAGTTTCTACATTTTTTATTGATGGTGATCCAACTGGTTGGACCGGGAATCAATGGTAGACTCGGTCCAGTTCGGTTTATACCACAAAACGTGGATACGCATTAAGTGATGACCAATGTATCGCACTGGAATTCACGGCGAGCGTGAAGGTAATAAAGTCAATTAGAATTAACATTGTACTAAAAAGTGTACGTGTCAATGTATTTGTACCTCAGCCCATACATGATATATATTGAAGAAACTCATTTTTTTTTTTAATTTTGGTTTGGGTGGTTCTAATCTAATAGGTGTCATTGGTGGTACTTTTTTTTTTGGAACGGTTGAGCTACACAATAGGGGTAGCTCTCCACCTTTAACCCGAAACTCTACCCCACCCAACACAATGAGATTTGAACCCACAACCTCCTTCGTGGAGATGTGTATCTTGACTATTGCGTCACCCCCTAGGGGGCAAGAAACTCATTAAATGTTATAGATTAGTGATAATATGAAGTAGATAGGTCGAATCTAGACATGTGTTGACTTAGTCCGATCATGGACCGAGTTGCATGAACCATGGTCCTCATATACACCATGAATTGGTTTGTGCGGATCGTGTGTCAGGTTGGATGCTCTATGATTGATTTGGGCCGAATCAAAACAAAATAGCCCGAATTTAGACAAATTTGGTCAAATTGACACAGTCGTGTGCCACCTCATCATAGCTAGTTCACCATTTTGGCTTTCCATAGTCCGCTTTGTCGCCTAAATTTGGTTATGGTGAAGATAAGGTGGGGTTTCGGGTCTCCAATTAATTGTGTATCATTGAAAATAATAGCTCAATAGAATGAAATTGAAATTAAAAAAAAATGAGTGTCTGCTAAAGGATGATTTAATGGTCAAGAAACACATCTTCTTGTAGAAGGTCGTGGGTTGAACTCCGACTAAGTCGGTGAATGAACTTTGGATTAAAAGGAAAGAACTAACTCCCATCGTATAGCTCAAATGATTAAAAATTGAGTTCAGATAAACTATCTTTCGTAATTTCACTGTATTCTTAAGGACCCAAACATAATCTTCAAAAATGAATGAATGTGGCATGGTGTTGTCACCTTGAAAATGAATACTTATAAGATAAAAGACCAAACAAAACCATAAATTGTCAAAACAAAAATAAGTGAAACTTTTTACTTTGAAAGATACAAGAGAAAGTGTAATAAATTTCTGAAAATGTATACAATGTGTGTCCTTTTTGGTGTTTGTTTTGTGAATAAGGAATGGGAGAGATCATTGATTGATGAAATTGCATTATTGGTAAATGCCAAACCCAACAGCTACTTGCTTGGCTGGTCCATGGTGTGACTGTCCCTTCTTTTGCTCATCACTTCACATATTAGTGGAAAAATATTACATTTGAGTCCTTCAACTATTTATTTTGTGATGAATTAGTACCCAATTTGATTATTGTTACAATTTGTTCCCCAAATTATTCTATATTGTTTTAATTTAGTGTTACAATTATGTTATTTTGTTTTGTTTTGAATTGGTCCAATCTGTTATGGCGTCGTCAAATTAGGAGGACGGGCCAATTTTTTTAAGATAATGTTTAAGAGGACCAAAATGAAACAAAAATTAAACTAGTACCAATCCACAACAAAATAAATTGTTGGATGATCAAAATTGATCATTTTTCTATTAGTGGCAATTCATGCATGTTTTTTTTACTGGCAATTATCGATATACTTACGAATGTTTAGTTGTGTAAAAAATGTTGCAGATGATTATAATGTGAAAAGTAACGTGTTATCGCAAAATATTGAACTCATATACATTTAGGACAAAGATATATATATATATATATAT
>JAYMTF010000845.1:0-29262 GCA_036897485.1 Pelargonium nanum | reverse complement strand
TCACATGTGGCACCTCCGTTAAGGAGGATGTTGAGTTAACAAACAAGCACTAAGTGGCTATAACTATCTCAAATATATGGTGTACATTACATGTGTGTTTGTAGAAGAAACTGTCTACCAAATGTCAGTGTTGTTATCCTTCATTAAGTTCATGTAGGTCATATGCTTCAAAAAAAACAAAAGTAGGTCACAGGCTACACAGTTGGCTAAAAAGGACAATAAGATGCTCACTCAACTTGACCCACTCTGCATTTGCAGGTTTGGTTTCTCTTCTATTTTCTACACCAAAGTAACTAATTAATCATATACATATATACATACACGTATATATATATATATATAGCTCCAAGGCTAAATATACAACAGCTAATACACCATGGTTCATGCAGTGCATATATAGTGAAATCTTGACAGTGTCAATCACTCACAAGAGATGCTTGGAGCTAAAAAAAACATTTCTTGATTATTAATCCTCTTCACAGTAACCAAAAAAATTGAAGTTTAAAGAAAAAATTGTAGAGAAAACAGGTCCATGTTTGATGTATGATGAAAATAAATTTGCAAGGGACCTTAGCTCTTACGTCATTGAAGAAAAACATAGAAACCTTAGGTGTTAAGTTAGAAGATTTGTCTGTGCAACCAATTGAATAAATTGCAGAACATGGACCAAGTAGTAGTAGTAGGGTACAACATAATAATAAAATGTTGAAAGCTGTAATCCTTTTCCAATGTCAATGTCTAGCACTATGTTCCTTTCAACCATTTAATGTGAAGAACCTACCAGTACCAGTGACAGTAACTGTAACCAGCTGCCAATTTCTACAATTTTACATTTCGGACTCTCTGCTCCTCACTTGCGTATTCAATGACTAAATATGGAACTAATTATATATCAGGAGATTTAAATTTGATTAATATTCACTCCAACCATTGAGGATTAGACATAAGATTGATGTTTAGTAGAATAAGTATAACTTGTTGGATTCAGATTCAACGTTGATTAATGTGATGGTCAAACTCTAGTAAGAAATTTCTAACAATATCCATAAATGAATTGGAGCATAAATTATTTGCATTCATAACCTACCCGGGCCGAACTTATTTATTCCATTAAATTTTTAATGTTTGATTGGGAATACCAGTGCCTCCTTATATGATGTGTCATATATATAATGTTTTAAAAATAACTATAGTAGATTGTTCCGTAAAAATGTATAAAATGATGACTTAAAGGGGACAAGTTTTTTTTTTTGTTTCCTCTAAGAAGAAGAGATATCACGTAAATTGCATTTTTGCTCTCATAAAATGCATATTGGAATGACCTAATTTCTCGATAAAGTTGACCGACTATGTTAGGTTATATTGAACTGTGAAATGATAGGCAGAAGATGCCAACTAGAAACCTTAGTTGTTTAGAATAACTTCTTACAATTTCAACTTCTTCCTTGTAAAAATGGATAATTATTTGAGCCAAGAGTGATAACTTTCTGATAATATAATTATGGGTTAATTACACATCACCCCCATGAACTTTCAACTTAAAATATATATATCCCTAGAACTTTCAGTTGTGACAGATTACTCCCATATACTTTCGAAAACACTATTCCGTCCATAACACCGTTAGTTGCGTATACAAAGACCATAATACCCCTAATGATGATTATTCAAAACACCAAACAAACCCTTAAGTATTTAAAATATAAATGATAAAAGAAATAAAAAACTTAACAAACCATATCTCTCTCACTTGAACTCTCTCTCTCGGTAACTCACAGCCGGCTCCGGCGACAACCACGCGAACTACGGCGTGGGTCTCGGCTGGGACGTGGCGGTATCTCTCTCTCCAGCCACCGCATGCTCAGATCTGTTATGCTCCATCTCAGATCGTCACAGAGCACCCACATGTTCTTCTCCGGCGAGCCACGGACCATCAACGGTGAGCCAGCCGCCACAACCACAGCCACCTCCGGTCACGACGGCGAGATGATGTTGGGCTTCAAAGGAGAGCTCGCGAAGCCAGATCTGGTGGGCGGTGGTCCCGATCTGCTCACGGCTCCCCCACTGGGGTGAGCACGAAGCCGAGACCGACGATGGAGGTAGCTCCGACGTGATCTGTTTCGGTGGTCGATGAACGCGACTGGCCTCCAGATCTCACGATGGCATTCTCGCGGAGGTCCGGCTCCGGTGGTCTCTCTCTGCTTGCATCGTTCACCAGATCGCTCCAACCTCGGCTCTTCCATCTTCGTTCGAGGTGAGTCTCTGGCGTGGTCGACCTCGCAGTGCTCCGCCCCCCTCCCTCCGACCTTGAAGCAGCGACGGTGGTCCTCCGTTCACGAGCCGTGCAAGATTGTTTGGTTTAGGTTTTGATTTTTTATTTTTGGTTTAATTTTTTATTCAGTTTTTGCTGAATGTTCAATTTTGATGTTGGTTTTTAATTTGATAGAAAGATCTGAAATGAGATGATATGGGTATTTTGGTTTTGAATGTTGAATTTGTTATTTTTGGTTGTTTGAATGTAATATTTGTAAATTTTGTTTATTGAATTTGTGGTTGGTGTTGGAATTTTGTTGAATGTTAAATTTTGATGGAGTTGAATTTGTGTTTGATGGGTATTCCGGCGAAATACTCAGATTCCGGCTACGAATTTCAAGAACTATAAAAAAATTTGGTAAAAAAATTCAGATTCCGGCAACATTTGAAATTTCCGGTTACCGAAATCTTCTTTCGGTTGCCGGAAACTTCATCTGGTTGCTGGAAAATTCAAACATTGAAGAACAACAATAAAAGGGCAAAAATGGTATTTTATAAATAATTGGAGCCATGCATGTGAGGAGAAAGAGTGTTTTTCAGTTAGATTTAACTAACGAAATAGTGTTCTTGATAGTTTATGGGGGTAATCTGTCAAAACTGAAAGTTGTAGAGATATATTTGTTTTAAGTGCAAAGTACACGGGAGTTATATGTATTTAACCCTATAATTATTTTTGAAGGATTATGATATTATAATTTAATTTAATAAGATAATCCAAATAAGAAATCTTATCAATTTCACTTTACACATGATAAATGTGAATAGATAGAATTGGCCTGTGAGTGGAAGGTGCAAATGATATGAGAGTTAGATGCGAGCATTAATTAGTACATTTTCAGATTCCCAGCCCCGTCACATGCCAATTAGTACGTAATGGCTCTGTCGCAATCTGGTTGAACATAATTAACCATACCAAACCAAACCAGTACTTGCCACATACACACCCCAATTCAATCATATTCATTTGATGCCAATTGAAATTACTCAACGCCAAACCAAACCTCCTTCGTATTCATGCTCATGCATAGTTCTCAATTAATTAGTATAATTAAGCCAAAACCAGTCTTGTATTCTATTTCCTTTCGATTCAACAAGTAGCTTTGACAAACTTTTTTTTGTTTGTTTGGTGATGCACACAACACAAGGAGAGATCAAAATTTCAAACATGAAAATGATATGATTAGTACCGCTCATTTTATTTCAAATATATAAGCTAACTCCAACCGAGTACATAAATATTCACATGTATGCATATATTTCATCAATGTCCAAGGCAAAATTATTTTTTGGCCACAAACCAAACAAACCAATGTGCTTAAATCACTGTCTATATCACCGGAGACTCCGTCCGTCCGTCCACAACAATCACTTGTTTGTTTGTCTCTGAATCGCCGGCCAATCTATAGCTAATGAATTAAATTAGAGAATTAAAGCCTTACTCACTCTATAGAGACTCCAAAACGAGACTCTACCGGTAAGATCTAAGAACCGCACCACAGAAGGTACAGATGATAGCTCTCCAAGATTTCCAGTAGAACGGAACGGAACAGAATCTGGTAGCAGTCTTCATATCGGCGACGCTGGCTCCTCCGCCGCAGCGCGAGCACGTGCCGGCCCAGGGCTTGCTGCTCCGGATCTTCCTCGTCTGGTCTACTAGAAAACAGTAGAACACCATTTTGATTTTTGATCACTTTGGCTTGTTCTGTTAGAGAAGGTTGTCGGGAGAGTGAGGTGTTTATATATAGGAGTGGGGGTTAAAGATCGAGCAGCTTATGTTACTGCCTTCGAACCAGATCGTTGGATATTTATGAGGCAGTAGCTGTTAACATTGAAGATTTTGACCGACCTGTACGATGTTGCCACGTGTTCGAGCAGTTGGGTCATGTAAAGGGAGGAGCCGGTGGTGCAGCTGGCGAAAAGAGATGGAGACCGTAGACGTGTAGAGGGATGGGACTGAAACCGGTATGGTGATTAATGAGGCTAAGCAGGTGGCAGGTGCCAGTTGGAACCATCGGTTAACGTACGGCACACAGAATTGATTGAGGTGAAGGCCGTTAGTTCTCTTGTGTTTCTTGTTTTTTTGTTTTTTTTTCTCAATAAAATAGTTTGTTTCTTGTTTTGACTTTTCAGTACTAAGAAAAATAAGCACGTAACATGAGAAACTTGATTGCAAGAGATCCTTCACATGTGCACTCATTTTAAATAATTAGTAGTACTGTTTATTTACTCATATGTATATGTGTTATAACAAATTTAAGAAATACTCGTCAGTTCATTTTACAAAAGTTATTGTCAATTCATGTATTACAATTACTTTTATTTTAATATGATACGAGAAATTGTGAATATTTGTTACATTATTTGTATACTTTTAAATATCTATCGGTATACAGTGTATTGTATAGATATATGATATTATATTGCAAGACAATTTTAGCGTATTTATAAACACTAATAAGTAAAACACATGTAAATGACATATATCAAATAGAACGTACAATGAGTTTTTCCTTTCATTGTACATTAATACATAATATAGACCAAAATCACATGGTTTAGACTTGCACAATAGAGTTGTGATGCATGGTTGGGTAGTTCCATTCCTATAAATATTGACGTCACTCTCACTCTCTCAATCTCAATCGACCTTAAATCAAAGGAGAGCCCCCACTTGTAGCCCCCACTTGTATCATGACATTTCTCATAATCTAAACACATTTCTCACATTTCATAGTGTTATAAATAAGAAAACTTGATAGTAATTTGTCAAATAAGATTCGTTAAATACTATGTCCAAACTCTTGTTTAAGTTGGAACTCAACTAACTGTATATAACACTTTTTCTATTTCAAAATAATTGTCTCCTTTGACTAAAAATGTGTTAATTAGAATGATATATATATATATATATGTTATTTATGTATCATCATGTTCTTATTATAACAAATTCAGAAGATTCTAAAATATATATATTTTTTGAAAAATATTGTTGACAATTACAAGATTTTAACTGTGGCGAATTTTTTGCAACACATGGTAATTAATTTTCACAATGTACTTCTTCATCCATTAAATTAATTAAAGTCTAGATATTAGTAGTAGTTGTGTAATTATTATTGCTGTTAATTTTGTTGACATTTTACCCTTTTGGTCGACAATAATGGTGGAAAGTGAGAAAAGAAGTTATTAATGGAAAGACGTATACGAACAAAACTATCAATGCTATGAATGTGGTAATATTAATAAAAGAAAATGATAATTTTCATCACCTAACTGTTTGGTAGGTAGTAAATATTATTTACTTGTAACTTTACGATTTTATTTTAGCTTTATGAAAATCATCTCACTCATTCATTTTGTATCCATCCAATTTGGGATGATGTAAATACATTGACTAAAAATAAATTATACATAACCCATCTCAAATTCATCATTTTTCTTCTTTGTTTTTCATTTTTTTAATTAAGAATATATTAGTGATGCAATATTTATTTCTCGTCAGAGTGGAAACACGTTGATGAAGTCGTTAGATAGATTTTGTATATAGGAAATCAATTTATTGTACTTGAATTCACTTTCGAAGTAAAAGTAAATGAAACAAACTTAACAATTTGTAATTCAAAAGTGTGAGAGCCCCCCGTGATATGATAGGACTAACCCTTATTTGTGATTGATGTAGCTAGAATATTCAAGAAGTTAAATATAATTTAAACTTCAAAATACGTTCAGCCTGACATGTGTGATCCATTTGAGTCATGAACTAGATTGTGTAGATTGTGGGCCGAGTTGTTTGAACCACACATCTGATACTCTATTTGTTGGGAAAGTTGTTGGATGAGCTGACAAGACCTAATTTACACCAGATATCTATTTGCTGGCCTTGAGTGTTTGTGCTAATTCAGGAAGTGCAAGATCTGGAAATTGTGGAATCAAGTTTATTCAACTCCAGGAGGTATAAGGCAAACAAAAAACCAACCCACATTTCTCATACTCAATAACACTAGGATTCATTCATGATTCACCTGCACTTCTTTTGTGTTCAATTCATATATGTAAGCAAATTTACAAACACAATTTGCTTCCTCAGAGAGTCAATGATATTGCATAACCAAGCCTAATATATATTGGACACATGCACATAGTAAATAGCCAAATTTATCAAGTATGTTACTAGAATTCCTAACTCAACTTGTCAGAATATTCTTTCAATACATTATTTGTACAGTACATGCATATGCAAACTGAGATGCTTGCACAAATGCTCAACCTATACAGTGTATATAAAATCCATTTTCTAGCTAAAACATTTCAGTTCTAACCTGAAATATTTGCCTGACTCTAAAGATCTAGAATCTTGAATCATCAGAATCGTCATCAGACTCGTCGTCATACTCATCATCATATTCGTCGTCATACTCATCATTTATCTCATCATCAAACTCGTCATCGGTTCTTTCCTTATCTGGAGACTCATCTTCAAAAGCATATCGCATCTGTTTTTTTACCATGTAGACAAGATCATTCCTCCTGGCAACTTTTAAAGCAGCACAAACAGCCATGAACAACGTTTTGTTGGGCTCAATCTCTCTACATTTGAGTAGGCTGTAAATTCGCTTCAGACCTTCAACCATACGAGCTTTCCCATAACAACCAGCTACATTAGTGTAAGTAACAATGTCTGGTTTGATGCCATAATCCTGCATTTTTTTGTATATGTTTAGAGCCTTGTCAATTTCCCCTGTCATCTCGTAAGCCTTTATTGCAACATTGTAGGCAAAAGAATCAAGAACCACATCGGCTTTTATGAAAGTTTCGCAGCACCTCAGTGCAAAATCATGCAGACCCACTGCATTGGAAATGGAAGTAATGATGGCTTCACTAGAATAAGGTTTCCCTTCCATATAAGCTGACTCTAGCTGCATCACAACTTCACTTGGAACATTTCCCTTCTTCATAACAGTAATTAATATTCTCATCGTAGCATTATTAGGCAAAAGCTTTTGAGGTACCATCTCATGAAACAATTCAACACACTCACGTAATTGCCCACTTGTAGCATAGCCGGTCAATGCCTGGTTAAAAGAAACAGTGTTCCATGCTATGCCATACTTTTTGAGCTCCTCGACAGTATTATTGAATTCATGAAACATGTTCATTGTCTTGTAAAGTCGCATCATTATCGTAAATGAATAATGGTCTGCCAAGCCATTTTTCTTCAAATTTTCAAAAACAAATTCGGCTTCAGATACCAGCCCAAAATCTGCAAAGAGTCCAATCATACTATTTGATGCAACAACATCCAAACCATCCCTCATAGCTTCCATCCTCTGATAGATAGCTTTTGCCCCTTCCAAGGACCCTAACCTGGCATAAGCCTTAACCATGGAAGTCAACACTACCTTATTTGCTGAAATCCCAGACTCTTCCATTTTTTTGTAATATTGAACAACTTCTTCAAATTCACCATATTCTGCAAGCCCATTAATTAAAGATCCATAAACAAATTCATTTGCTTTTATCCCAGCTCTCTCCATTTCTTGGAAGACATCAACTGCATCAGAAAGCTTGTTGAGACGCACATAGCATGCAATGACAGTAGAATACGTACGACAGACGGGTTTAAATCCCAGTTCTTGCATTTCTGCCAAAAGGTCCATTGCTTGATCCACCATATCAGCTCCAGCAAACATTTGAATTAGAGACCTGTAAGTGCACTGATCTGGCCATGTTCCCCGCTTTTTCATCTCTTTGAAGAGAGAAGAAGCTTTATCATAAAGTTTTGCCTTACCGTAAGCTTTTAACATAACATTGTATTCCACCACACTCTTCTTTTTTTCGATGGAATCTCTTTTTCTGAAGAATACTAACTCAGTTTCAGCCCAAAGACCCTTTTCAGCAAAAGTGTTCATCAATGAAACACGCATCTTTGAAGAAAAGCTACCACAAAACTGATATTTCTTGAGAAGGTCCCTAGCTCTATCAAGTAGTCCTTCCTTAACATACATATTTATGATGCTAGGAAAAGAATACTCATCAATAGCCAGACTAGATTTCTCCATGTCTTCAATCACAACATCAACTTCCCGAACCATATTCCTCTCACATAATGCATGAAGAATAGCTCTTCTGGTCATAACATCAGGAAAAAGGCCCACCTCCGTGATCCTCCAATAACACTTCAAGGCTGCATCAATATCCCCAACATTAGCATACAAAGATAAGAATATGTTGTAAGTCTTTGTATCAGGAGACAGACCCCTTTTTTCCATCTTACTAAGCAAAGCTTCTGCCTCCCATAAATACCCATTACTTCCACAGGTAAAGATCATAGTGTTGAAAGTAAGAGTATCCATCGCCACCCCATACTTCAACATTTCAGCAAACACATCAGCTGCATCCTTCAAACGCCCAGCCTTACCATACATATCAATCAAAGTATTATAAGTGGATGTTGGCAGGGGCCTTTTCACAGAGGTCTCCGTCTCTTGTGAACCCAAACTAGGAGACCTCCCACCTGTCTTGAAAAGCTCAGTTAACAAAAAATGCTTTAAACTGACTGGCTCTGAGCCAGATTTGTCCTGGAAATCATCCATGGAATCAAAATCAAGACCATCCAAATAAACCCGCCCATTGCACCAGTTCTTATAGAACTTATCAGCTCGATCAAACTCTCCAGCATTTTTCAAGACCCGAACTACGGTGTTCAGCATAATTGCATCTGGGAAAACTCCCCTTTGCCTCATATGCTTAATCCACAAGAGTGATTCTTTAACAAAACCAGCTTTCTCATACACATCCACTAGAATCCCGTAAGTGTGGTTCGTTGGCATTATACCGTCTTTTGCCATTCGAACCCAATAGAGCCTCAGATCATCCCATTGCTGAGCTCTGCCCAGTGCTCGAAACACAATATTATAGTGATATACATCGGGAACATAATCCTCCTGCAAAAAGAAAAACTCGAAAACCCGGAGAACAATTTTCCAATCCCTCAGTGATTTGAGAACCACAGTCCGCTCTTTCGGGGTTAAATACTTGCCAAACGAATTAAGGGTTTTGTCAATGTCGCCACCAACCTCCAAAGACCTCACAGTAGAAGTCCAGTGGTGGGCATGCTTCTTTTCCTTTCTTCTATATATTGAAGAATTTTTCTCGGCGGGTACACCAGATGCTCTGGAACCACACTGAAGTTTAAACCTTGGAGAAACCTTTGGCCCTCCACAAGGGCTTATTAGCTTCTGGGCATGCGAGTATAGGATCGAATCAAGATTTTGAATAGGGCTGTTAAGTCTAAACCCTAGCAAAACCCTATTCTTTAACGGAGAGGAGAGAGTTTGAAGCTTACTTGATGTGGAGAAGATGCAAATCTGGAAGCTTTCATGCCCTAAATCTCTGCAACTGCAACTCTGAAGCATTTCTCTGTCGTCGTGGCTTTCCTTCTGGAAGCAAATAGATTTTGATGGTTTAGGGTTTATAAAACCACATGAACATAAATTTTCAGATTAATTCCTCATAACCTAATCTGAAGAACCTTTGTTTCAAGTGCACTTCTTTTTTCTTTTTTGTCTTCCGTGAGACACGTCAGTTCAGTTCCTCAACCCTAATTCAATTTTCTTAATCTTTAATTTATTATTTATACCGTATAAATAACAAAATTCTGTAAATAAATTCAAGTTAAGTTGCATTCAAGTTTTGTGAGAATGTAATATGCCACGGCAGCAAAATTATTCTAAAAGAGAATGTAAATATTTCATTGTCATAAATTACTCGACTTTTGGGTGGATGCTCAACTTTTTATCAAGTGATGACGGTGAATTTTTTATTAGAATGAGTATAAGTAAATTTTGAATGAGATATCATCATAAAATTAATGGTATAAACACGTCTTCTATTCAGTATGAACAGTTAACTATAGAGTACTATTATACTAGAATAATGTGTAACCAATGGGTTGTAACTCAGTTGGCAACGCATGCAAAATTATGGGAAAAGCTCTTGGGTTCGATCCCTACCAAACATATCCATGGGAAGGGGTGAGAAGCCTTAATTGTGACTAAGCCCCGTACCGGATTAAACCGGTGGTTTACACCCCAAAAAATAAAAAAGAATAATGTGTAGCTCAACCAGTAACAATAATCTTAAAATTCCTCCCATTCATTTCTGGTGTAAATTTCTGTGTAAAATAAACTGATATACTTTTATTGAAGATATGGACTAGAAGTATGCAAAAGAACATCAACTGTAAACATGTGATGGTAAGTATCTAAAGTACAGAACAAGATACATTAGTAGTAAAATTAAGCCATGTACATTTTGCATCCTATATGTAAAGGTAAAAAGAATCAACTATATACATCTCCACGCTATGCACCACCTTTTATACTTCACAAAATCTTGTGTGCAGATACAAATGTGGAGTCCATCTACTGGTGTGAGTACTATTGTCCAATTTCAAAGGTCCATCATGGTTCTGGCTGCAGCTTGACCGCCTTGACGCTTCATCTCTGCAGCTTTGCCACTGCCTCGGAAGTACATATAAACTTGCTGCATAGCGGGAAACAAACGAAGGTTGCTTATTCAGTAGGAACCAATAGGATACATAAGTTCGGGAGAGGAATGATGTTGAAGTAGGATTTCGAACCTGAATAACCCATATGCTCAACAATGATTCCAAGCAGAAACACCCGAATCCAATAAAGTAGAAAGTCTGCATATCCAGATTTAAGAGTTATATAGTCAAGCCCGGGGCATCCACAATAAAACTTATAACGTAACGTTCTTCCAAATTGATACTTACTCCAACCAAAGAATTGCCGTTAAGAAGGCCTAATGCGGGTAAGATACCTCTATTCACATGATCAAACCATAAAACATGATCAGTTGCGAACTAATATAGAAGGCTAACATTAAAAGCCTCAAGCAGACAGAGATGAGTCAACTGACCACTAATTTCATCCTACAAAACTGTATCAGCTGCACAATATGTTGAAAATTTAACTAAACCTAAACACAACCTTCTTTTGTAAATGATCTGCGGAGTATTTTTCAACTTTCTACTTTCATTTTTCCCCATCAACACGCAACTTTCTACTTTCATTTTTCCCCATCAACACGATCTATCAAAGCAATATGACAGTCAAATCCTCTAAATGATGTGAGAAAACTTACGTCAGAGATTTTCCCTTGAAAATAACTGGAGGCGCAATTGCAGCAATGACACAAAAGCAAATGTGAACCTGAAAGAAGACAATGAAGGAGCAAACATAAGGCATAACTGAAACATCTCCCACACACGAGGAAGATTTGTACAAGACCTTCACTGAGCTTACCGGGTAAGTCAAGAAAAACAACCCAAACTTCAGGGCACTTTCAGTCCTGTAAAGGAAGCACAAAAATAACTGAAATCTAACGCATAACAACCACCAAATTTAAGAATAATTGTTGGATAAAGCCAAGGACATCTGACAAACAATAGAAAATTTTAGACCGCATGAACTTAATGAGGAATAAACATGGGAAAGTACCTCATAGCACGATAAAGGGGGCGATACCACAACATGTAAGCTCCAGGAACCCCAACTATGAGGTAGATTATGGATAAAAACCATATTGTTGGACCTGATGGAAAAGACACATTTAGGCCGCATAATAAAGAATAAAAGTACTAGGAACAACAACAACAACAATGACTAGCTTCAAAACCCACCCTCTCCATAAATCCAAGCTGTGGTAACTGCCACAAAGTTCCATGTTAGACAGACCGACAAACCTGCAATGTCACAAAAATTTAAGAACTCAAGTCACTGCAGGTCACCTGGACTAATTTTGTATTATAAGATCTTTCAGTGGCTAACTACGGTCAATAGATCCACCTCAACCTGACTAACCAAATATATGGAAGGTCCATATCTCTACGTCAAAAATGAATAAATAAGATAGCATCATTTTCAATGAACATGATCGACAATATGCATAGAACAATAAGCAAATTAGCAAATAGATCATAGTAATGGTGTTTTAGAGTTAAGTTCGCATTATGTCTCTGCTGTAACCAGTAAGACCTGGAATCTGTAGCTAAAAAGATTTCATTTGGAAAAAGATAGATTATGCTCTATGAAATTCACATAGATTGATTTGGATCAAAACGAACTTTTGTTCCATGAATCTGATTATGAGAAATTTAATAGCACACATACATTGTTTCAATTACTTTTGTGCAAAATTTTGAGAATGATGCAAGTTCAATTAGACACAATAAAATACTATGCATAGCCTAGATATGAAACTTCTACTTTCACAACCGTCCTTCCTAATTCCTAATTTCTCGTTGTTCTGGGATAGATTTTCTAGCAATACTTTATTGCAATAATTAACCAACATAAAGAATACCAACACATAATAAAAAGGACTAACATACCTAGTAATGACGTGAACGCAACGTATTGTATATTTTGTAGATGGATAGGTATTTCATTTGCAATGTCATGATGGATAAGAGGGAAAAATGATGGCCAGTTTTTCTCCTCTATTACAATTCCAGCTGCCCAAAAACAAGAGCACAGCATGTAAACTACAATACTCATAAACCCAGTCCTCATCAGAGTAGAGGCATATTACAAATATTCATTTACCGCGGGCAATAGCATCTTCCCTCCGTTTTAGGTCCTGCATAACATCAAGAAAGCTGATAACAAATTACTTCAAGGATAATTGATCCCTAAGAACAATAAAATCAATACTAAAGTAAAACGACATATTGATTACATACAGTATTGCTGATCAAATTTTTTTTTACATACAGTATCCCAATTCAGATGTAAAGTTGAGATACATTTCACTATCATCGTAAGAAAGTAAATGATACAAGAAATATATAAATACTAGAGGCAATGGATTAAATTACTGTTATAGTATGCAGTAGGAAAATAAGATAATATAAAATTAAGGTCATTTTGTAGGTCTTCATAATCCATGCAAATCATCGATTAGCAAGTGGCATTATTTTTCCTTCCCGGACATGTAAAGCATTCACTTGTTTCTTTTACCACTACTGAATACATAGAATAATCATTCAAACAATGACTTTCATAACCAATGATACAAAAGACAAGCCAAAAAGCATTTTTAGGGGCATCAAATTCATGTTGCATCTCTAATTAGACAAGCAATTACCTGTTCTCTTCTTATCAATTCAGCTTCTTTGGCTTCGAGTTCTTTCTCTTTTGCTCTTAGATCCTAGAACATAATATTTGTTAGAGAAACGAAATAGTCTGTTCACAAAGAACATTCCATATCTTACAAATTCTGAAGCACCTTTGCATTATTAAGTGGAATATCAACAGTCACACCACGGTCATAGGGTTCAGGAGGAAGGGGTGAAGGCCTTGAGGTTTCAGTGGGAATGCTTCCAGAATTCTAGAGAAATGTTAACAATAACATAATAAGACAACAAAGAAGCATCTACAGAATTAGTACACGACACAAGAAGATGATGGATGCACTAGAAAGTGAAAACTACATTAGTTATTTTGCAATGTTCCAAGAACCTGTTAACAATCTGTATAAATAACAAGAAATTAAAAGCTAGCAGTCATCTGTTATCATTCTAATAGAACAAAGCACCTAACCAATTTATCGGAAGCTATTCACATTCTTAAATAAATGGACTCCCAACTATTAGAAATGAAGGTGGGCAGAAGAAAGCAAACGCACGGTTGTATAGAAGGGGCCTCCACCATAATGAGCTCCTTTTCCTCTAGCTTGGTCCTGATGATAGTAAACACACAACACTTGGCTATTTAAAGTAACATTATAGCAATAAATCAATCATGAATGCACATGAGAACAACATAACACCTTTATTTCATCAAATGAAGCCCACTAGAGCCACTACATGATATATATGTACCTTAAAAAGTCAGGATTTACATAATTAGACATCCAAGGTAGCCTATGACCTCCTAGAAAAATTATAATATCAACAAGCATAAGCAATGTCACAAAACAAAAAAACTAAACCAACTGTTTAAAGAGTTCAGTTTGTGTCGGAGAAGTTAGACCAAAGCTTTGAATTTCAAAGAGAAACATTATAGTAGATTAGAACGGCAATTTCTTGACAAGCTTTACTCGGTCAAGCATTTCATGAAACAGAGGGTTTTCATTAGGCAGATGCAAGCTCCTAATCCAATTAAAACTACTCCGGGTTGTGTTTGGATTCTCGGATATGATTTGAAATCAGGTGAGAAACAATTGCAAACAAACAAAATTTTCAATTTCAGAATTATATATCAACCAACCCCACTTCAGCATAATCTACACAGCCCAAATGTAACCTTTCCAACTTTCTACAAATCTAAACAGAGAGAACCCAAAATGTCAAATTATTAGAAAACTCAACAAAACATCAAAACCCAGATACGTGATAATCAATATAAAAAACAGGCATTTCATTCAAACATGCATAGATACCAACAAAAGCACGTTACCAAAATCGCCATTATTGCAAAGCAAAATAAACAGAAATCAACAAGCCCATTCGCTACAATTATATTACAAATCACGAACACGAACGAAATCAAAAACCACAAATTCCCACTACATTTGGCATACACATTGCGGGCTCGCGAGGAATTACCGCGAAGGGGTTGACCTCCTCTTCCTCGAAAGGATTGGGATCATAGCGGCTCATGGTAGTGAATCAAGGGCACTAAAATCTGGGAATAAAGTAACTAATTACGAGATATTAGGATTGATGAGAAAGAGAAGGAGATTGGCGAGAGCGTTTTAAGGGGTCAATGAGCGTTGAAAATGATGATTGTGAGGGAGAGAGAGAGAGAAGATCAAAGGCTTTTTCAGGGTGATGTTTGTTTCCCGAGAAACTGGATATCAAAATTATAACAGAAACCGTTCGCGCGGGTGACGAGACAATGCCATTTTATATATAACTGTATGAATCGTTATCGCAGTAACAACACAACTTATTTTTGGTTATTTTAAATTAGAAGCTCATTTTCGGCTTCATATTATTATTATTTTCTTACAATATATAAAAACCTCTATAGATTGGCTAAAAGGGATTGAAACACCACCAAACAATTTCATTATCAATAATTAATCAGTAACAAATTGGGTTAGTATCTTACATATTGCTGTATTATTTTTTGAAATACAGACATCATATATATTTCACACTTTAATAATAAACAATGGACAGCTGAGAAACTAATGGCTCCAAGCAAACTTTACAGCCAAAGAGGTTCCATTCCATGGCAGATTGAGACTACTGCAACTAACATACATGCTCGAGCTTTCGCGCAACACATGTTGGCAGCGGCTGGCAGGTACAAGATCATATATCTTCACATTTGCCAGCTCCGCGTATTGAAATCGTTAAAATCAAATGTTCATATCTTCAAATCTAAGTGGTCCTCACATTCGATCTATCTGTTGGGAGGAGGCTCCCTCCGTATCATGTCTTGCAGGTCCTGTACAACTTCAGACATCAACGGCCTGAATTCTGGCTCCGCCTGCAAGTTATTTGTTTCAGTGAGTCCCTTGATATGTTTATATATATGGCATTGTACATATTTGATCCTACAGATTATGAGGTAAACATTATAACGAATCACCTGAACGCAACGAGAAATAATGTCAGCAAAATGTGATAATGATTTGGCAGGGTATTCCCCATTGAGAGAAGGATCAACCATCCTCGCCAATGCATCAATATCATGAAGTTGAGGGATTGCCCATCTCACCAGAAACTGCTCCCCCCGAGTCCGTGTTCTGAAAATGAAATTTTACAGAAGAAAAAGAAAATGAGCGAATTGGAAAAAGGACAATGCACAAAGTCACCAACCCTTTTTGTTTTTCCTTCTTACCTGTCATGTGATTTCCGGCCAGTTAAAAGTTCTAACATTACTACACCAAAGCTAAAGACATCACTCTGGGAAGTATAAATACCGGACTCAAATTCCGGAGCTCCATAGCCGTAAGCTGATAATAGATTTCCTGAAAGCTGAGAGTAAATACAACTGTGTTAGAACCAATACCAGAAATTAAGTAACAACTTATGCTGGTAGTTCTTTAGGCACTATTATGGCAAATAATTTCAATACTGTCGCTAACAGTTTTTTTTATAGGCAAAACCAAAAACACTTGAAGGGACAGTTCTTTTTACTTGTCAAATTGTTTTGCAATATGGCTGATTAACCTATTTTGCTGAAGACATTGCATCAGAGAGGAACAATTCATCGCTCCAATATGTGCAGAGCAGAACCAAGCTAACTTGGACTTGACATGATTACAACTTACCTGACTAACAGATCCAGATGATATTAAAGGAGCTAAACCACAATCAGAAACATGCACAGCAAGATCATCATCAAGGAGAACATTGGCGGCCTTGAAATTCCTGTGTACAACAGATGGCTGACAGACCTCGTGCAAGTACCTTAGAAAAGCAATAAAATCAGTACTTCGAACAGTATGTGCTTCCAAATAGATACGTATGCAAGAACTCTAGTTGTGTGACAGGTTCTGCAATCTTGCCTCTATAAGTGGCACCCTAAAAGTACTAAGGTATCGTTTGGATTAAAAAAATTGAAATTCCCATTCCATACCCACTATAGTGACCCAAAAATCTTAATCCAGACCTGAACAATGAGAACCTCATTCCCATTCTGATTCTTGATCCCCATTATGAACAAAAATTATAAGCAAAACACTACCTAATTGTACTGAAAGAGCTTTCTCTTTCATTTTTTTTTTCTGCACACATTTGAACACCAATACCTTACTGCACACCTACATAATCTGCCTCTTTAACCAGTGTAGCCAAGTACTGGAATGACTTATAAGGCAGTCCAAAACATTAGAGCAGTGGATCATTAGAAAAAGGGAATATGGTTAAAGAAAACTTTATTTTCCATCTTCATGCTTAGATATCATTTCATTAGTGGCATACCCCATAAAAGCCATTTTCGTTGACAGCTTAAAAACAACTACCCATTAGTTCATTCAATTTTTAATGAGCCAACTAGATGATAATGCCATGTTCTTACAGACCTGGAACTCTGGAAGGAACTAGCAGTAATCATGAACAAGAAGACATGAGAAAAGCCACCCGGATGGGCACAAAAATGAATGAACAAGAAATAAGCTGGAGCAGAATTTGTCATCCCAATGATTATTTTACTTACTCCAAGGCTCTTGCAGCTCCAAGTGCCATCCGTATACGGACATTCCATGAGAGTTGCTTTTTTAATTCATCATCTGAATGCAGCGCATCGTGAAGTGTTCCATTACTACAATACTCATAGATCAGAAGTCTTTGGCCATGCTCCGCACAGTAACCCATTAGCTCAACAACATTAGCATGTCGAATTCTGTCAATATTGTTTACTAGTTCAATAAAGTCATCATCCTTCTGCTGGCTGGTAGCTCTCTTATCCAATTTCTTGACTGCCAGTAGCTAAAAAACGCATCCAAAAAAGACTATCAAATTCTGATGCCATGACTTAATTAAGAGTTGAAAGCATTTAGTGTCACCCCTTGATAGAATTATTTTATATCAATTGTCAGTAAGGGATATCCTATACAAGAAGAAGCTCAATTACAATAAAATAGTCATTTAGAAAAATGAAAAACTATGAGAAAGCAATTGACTAGCTAGAGAGAAGGAAAAAGTTGATGATGCAAAATATGGAACTAGCAAATAACACATGATTATGAGGCAAAAAGAAAACCACAAAGATTTAATAAATTTGTCCAAGTCATCATTGCAATTAACAAGATTCAGTTCAATTGATAATGAGCAATAAATAAATTTAAAAGCTCACCTTCCCATCAGGAAGTTGTGCTCTGTAAACACTTCCCAGCATGCCACCTCCTATAAGATTCTCCTGAGAGAAGCTATTTGTATATTGCTGAAGGGACGCAATGGTGAATGACTTTGCAGAGGTGGGGGGAAGTAGAGGTTTGGTAGAAGGCCTAACTGCAGCTACTTCAGTGGGAAAATTCGGTCTGACAATAACCTTTTCAACAGGAGGTGGTGGAGGTGGTGGCGGTGGGGGAGGAGGAGGAGGTGGTGGCATCAACATCATATCAAATCCACTCATGTTTATCTCATGGGAATCCTGCTTTGGTATCGCGGCCATTCTTTGCACATTCTTCTCTTGCTCATTCCGTGGCCTTGGAATGGCTCCTATTCTTTTAGTCTCTGTGTGATAGTCCTCCTTCGGCCTCACAACTGCCTCTTTTGGAACTGTTTGAATAACTTAAACCAAGTCATTTTCCAATGAAAAAAAAAACAATTTTGAAAACCTCACGACGCAGTGATAATTTTAATTGAAATTGGAAGCAGGCTATTTGAAAGTACACTTGCCTTTTTCCAACTGACTGTTCGGCTGAATCAAGGACCCATTGTCCCTTGGATTCTCTCTGATGCCATTGTATGCACCTGTACCATATTGCTTGGGGATTCTGTCAGCTTCTTCCCTTCTTCTGCTAAGTCGTGACAAACAAAGCACACATGCCAAGGCCAAAATTACACAAAATAGCACCCCTGCAATAGATATCCAGACTACCCTTTTAGTAGTAAGAAATTTGCTTCCAGATTTTGATTCCTCTGATGAAGATGGCCCATCAGCCTTCTTGGTGGTAGGTGGAGGAGGTGTTTTGACAGAAGGTGGTCCCCCTCCAAAGAACGGTGGTGGTGGTGACAATGAGGACATGGGTGGCGGAGCTAAAGGCGCAATCGTAGAGTTAAATAGGTTGCCATCTTTTCTGCACAAAGAAATTCAGTGACATAAATATTGATGAGGTAAAAATATCATAAAACATACTCATAGCATGTTGGCGTAGCAGAATTGGAGCTGATATACCCAACAAATACGAATCTATTTAGGTGCGCACACTTGTGTACCAGCGTGCGCACGCACCTATCAGAGGTCAAGTAATATGGAAAAGAGAAACAACAACTAATAGTTTGTTTTCTCACTTGAAAGTTGGAATGCTCAGCAACTTGTCGGGAATGGGTCCAGAGAACAGATTATTCTCTATATTCCTGATCAACAGAGCATAAACATAATAACGTAAGGAAACATGGAAGGCAGCATCATATCCTCAAATTAAAAAAAAAAACTCAATGCTTACAAAAACTTGAAAACAATATTAAATTACTAGTTTCTGCAGAACAAATAAAATGTGGTTGAGAGCATACAAATCTCTCAAGGGAAGATCCTGCAAAACATCAAGGGTCCCAGATAATTGGTTGTTCTGCAAGTGTCTGCCAACCAAGAAGTTAGCTTAGTAATTGAGGTGCAATAAGAAAACACTAGGTTAGCAGTAATTAGCTGCTTACAGGGTAGTCAGAGATGATGATCTTTGCATAGAGGGAGGCAGTTGCCCACTCAAATTGTTACTGGACAGGTCTCTGCACACAAACAAGTGGCTCCTTTAAGATAAATAACCTAATAAGTGAACTCAAAAGGAACAGGACGACAAATTGATATTGAGGTCCTACAGATTGATCAATCCTGTCAGTGTCTGAAAGGAATCAGGTATCTCTCCAGTTAAGTGGTTGTCATTTAAAGACCTATAAGACATACAGAACCAATAAATGGAAAATTCTGGATTAAAACAAACACAAGCTCCACATAAATGTAAATATCAGAAGTCCAAAAGCTTACATGGCTTGCAGTTGAGGAAGAGAGGCTAAAGTAATTGGGACACTTCCAGTGAACTGATTAGCAGAAAGAAAACTACCAATACAGAGACAAATGTTATCATGTGATACCATTAGGAGATACTGGGAACAAGTCAATGAAGAAATTTAGTACGACATTTTTTATTTCATCAGTATCATACATACAGGTTTTGTAAGGTGACAGGCAAATTGTTAGGAATACTTCCCCCAATGTGATTGCTGCTTAGATCTCTGACAAAAACAATGACACAAACATTAATGAAGTTATCCACAAATGTATCTTATAAATATGATTACTTAAAAACAATATGGGGGGAAATGACAAAAAAAAAAAGCATAACATAAGTAATGGATGCCTCACACTTCCAATATGCATCAAATGTGAGGCATATGCAGGGAGCACCACTGAGTCATTCGATCAGCTTGTTGATTGCATAACCGAGAAATTTCAGAATCAGACCAATAATATTGATCATATCATAATGCCAATAAAGAACAATATGACCTAAAGGATTCTGCCTATTAGACAATCCAATCCATTGCTAGATGAAAGAAGTGCTGCAAACATGCTAAACTCGGTATCTTATGATTAACTTTATTTCTCCAATATTTGAAGGCAATGCCATTCTGTTTGAGGAACACTGCCCCCACTCTCAGTCGCTCCTCGCTGAAGTGATGACTAGCCACCTATGTTCCTAGCCGGTTCTTAAGAGATATCTAAATTCTGAGAGAGAGAGAGAGAGAGAGAGAGAGAGAGTATGCTTACATTGTCTTAATAGAAGCAAATAATCCCAAGTTGGTCCCAAGTTCTCCTCCCAAATTAGCACCATTTAGAGTACTGCAAAACCAAAAGATTATTAAGAGAACTGAAAATTGACTATGTCAATAAGCATTAGGTATAATCAGAGAGAATACATTGTTTGTATGTCCGTATTGTTACATAGAATGCCTTGCCATGCTTCCGCACACGGGTCTCCCCCATTAGGAATCCACCCTGGAAGAACAGGGGAGCCTAAAGCAACATACAAGCTATTAATCGCAGCAACTGTTCCAATAAAAGGTGATGTTAGTAGTGACCATTTAAGAGCTCCAAGTAATTGCAAAGATTTACAATTTGAAACTTCAATACAGACACTACAGAATCTAACCACTAAACTAACTAATGTGACTTTGCTGATATGTATGAAACAGTTGAGAGACTAACTGATTCTTTCGCAAATAATAGAAAAGATCAAACAGTCCAATTGAGAGAAACAAATAATCAATCAATTCAACCTCATGAAATTAAGCTTAAAATTAAGATTCTTTTTGGGGAAGAACTCCATATCCAGAGCTTGGTAGAACAGAAAATTGATTAGGTTGAGGTAAGTAACATCTTCATAAAAAGGGCACCTACCCATTTGGTGCAAACCAAAATTTTCAGGTGAACACAAAAAGAAATTCCTTTTCAACTTTCCAACAATTACTCAGTAACCAAACAACTACTACACACGAGAATGGCAAAATGCAAAGCTAATTCTTACCATCATCCGGGTTAGTGACTCCCCAAGAAACTTGCGCTGTGCAAATCAACACAAACCCCACAAGAACCTGAACACAGATCTCCGAACTCATATACCTCATATCAGATCTCCAACTCCACTTCATCATATTCCTTCTCAGATATCATTAACCAAACACACATCATCCAATCTGAAACCAAAACACAGTCACTGAACCCACCACAGCTCTATAACCCAGAAACCAACCAAATTAAACAATATACTTAAAATTAAAATAAAAATGAAACTTTTTACTATATACGAAAACAAGCGTACATACACAAAACAAGCATACAATATCTAACAAGCAGCAAAAAAGAACTTACAGAGAGAACCGCAAGAACGAAAAGCATTGGGATTCTAGAAATGCTTTAAAATAAACAAACCAGAGCAACCAACCAACCACAGAAGAGAGGTGAAACCTGAAAAATGCAAAAACTTGGCAAGTGGGTGTCTTTTTTAGCGAAAAAGATTAGCAAAAACTTAGGAACTAAGGTTCAGTGAAGATCAGTGGAGAAGAGAAAGATGGGTACGTACGTAAGTGCAATTATTGAGTCATTCGATAGCATAATCTATGTTTAGCTGTGTGTGGAAAAAGCTGGGAAAAAGTTGCTAGGAGGCACTGGAAAGGTACGGAGAGAGAGGTTTGAAAATTCTTATCACTCAATTTTTAATTTAATTAAAAAAATTTCACTCCGATGAGTCTGAGCTGAGCAAGCAACAACACGACAGTACACACACACAGTACTGTGTATGTGCGTGAAAGCAGAGTCATACATATCTCCTTTGCAATTGCAGTTTGAGAAAAGAAAGGTTGAGTTTTCTAATAACCACGCTATATGTAGTCGCGTGGGTATTGTCTGTTTTGTTAGGATAATGAGAGTTGATGTTCCTCGTAAATATTTGAAGGTCGTTTTCGATGTATATCTTGTTTAATATTGTGTTACGATAAGTACTACCAACTAACTGGAAACTATCAGTCACGCGCTTTAGCTGCATGTGGGTTAATGGAGATTATTGTTTTGAATTTTGACATACAAATATTTGTCGCCAATAATAGCCGCCACTCCAGTGTGGCAGTGTTTGTGTTTCTACGGGCTTCACGTGCGTTGCTTAATGATTGTCATGAGCTAAAATTAGTTTAAGATTTAATTTTATTTTTTCCTCCGTCTCAAAATAAGTGTCTTGTTTCTATTTTTTGCAAAAATTAAAGATTACCACATAATTTAATGTATTTTCAATATTACCCTCACTTTCCCACCTACACCTCATGTGCAGTTCATGTAGTATAAGAGTAATATGGGAAAAACAATAATATGATAACCTAAAAATAGAAACAGGACACTCATTTTGGGACAAAAATCTAGACAAAGAGGACACTCATTTTGGGACAAAAAATTTAAACAAAGAGGACACTCATTTTAGGACGGAGGGAGTATATAAAAAAAATTTCTATTTTTTTCTAAACAACCTTGCTACTCCTTAAAACTCAAATAATCATTTTAAGAAAACTCGGAGACCCAAATTTAAGATCTCAAATAAAATTCGAAACGCTTAAATCGCTTGACTTAACCTGTTTTGGTATCCATCTAGATACTAAACTATTTTTAATTTTGGTGGAGTCTTTAGATTAAATATTAGTAGTTAAAAAAAATGTTAGATGTGATTTAGGGGCAGGAACTCATTGGACTAGAATGTGACCGTTGGATCAATTGTCTTTACTTGTAGATAGACATTGGAAATTCCATTTCATTAGAAAAAGCAACTTTTTGAAAGTGATTATCTTTGATGAATTCTTTTTCTTTTAACGGGCAAAAGAGAGAATATAAAAAATGTTAATAAAGAAATTTCCCAAAAAATAAATAAAGGGGGAAATTAAATGTGGTGTGTTGAAAGGTAAGTACTCTTTCTTTGGTCAAGAAGGAATCCTTCTGATTTCGAGCCACCGACCATAACCATACTACGGACCACTTCACTTTAAATATTTCCTTTTTTTATACATATTAATTTGTTACTCTTTATTTAATTTCAATTTTGAATTAGTAATGATGTTGCATGAATATTTTAAGTTAGTTTGCCGAGCAATAACACAACACTTAATGCTTCAAGCGTTACATCATTTGCTCCTGCGATTTTAAAATTCATTTTTATGAACTCATTTTCACCGTGCGTATTCTTGAAATTGCTCCCAAAATTGAGCGCGTGCAAATATGCTCTCATGTAGAGCGTTTAAAAACTTGCTTTCAAAACACATGCCTGTTACTAAGAAACTTTCCTCATGATCATGAAAGTTGCATTCACAAACGTCGCCTTTCGTGTTTGGGCAATTCTCGATTGCGATCAATAAATGCTCATCATAACAATATCGGACTAGTAGGAAGTAGTTGGTCTCAATCAAATAGGTGATTTTGCCTTTTGAGTCTTTTTGTCGTTTTGAGGGAGGTCACAACACTCAGTGTTCACGGTGAGCTCTCAACACGCATCCTAAGTTACATTCGAGGTACCGCCTCGTCGGGTTACCTCAAAAGGCTCTTTACCTCATCGAGACATCACTAAAACTCTCCGCTTCACTTAGTCACACCAAGGCTCACCGCCATATACACTGGGCCATCACCACGATGTCTCGCTTCGTCTGTAAAGTAAAACGCTAGCTAAAGCGTTATAGACTCTTAAGGGGTCCACAACTCCCTGTAACGCTTGAAGGATATTCAGGAGCTTTAAAGCACACCGACACTCATTTTGGAACAAATATAATATTTCTTTCTTAATTTTTTGCAACTGAAAATACAACTTCGGCTTTAGACTTGACAACGTCTATTGTTTGGTACTGCCGTTTCACTTTTAAGGAGATTCTCTCACACATGTGTTGTTCGTTGTGGCATCTACATAACACCTTTGTCTTCTCATAACCCCTTCATTAGTTACACTAACACACATATCATGAGATTTGCAAATATAATACAAGAAAGAATATTGAACGTGTAGGACACAACAACCATCAAACAAACTGTATCCTTCACTATCATATGCTTTCTTGTTTAATAAAGTATAATATATGGTGGCACCCCACAACATTTCCACACTATTTTCTTTAAAACTACATATATATTAAATTTTGCTCAAATTAAATCAGAAAATAAAAACAATTAATATGTTTTGTTTTGTTGGTTTGTTCAATAAAGAATTAGATTTTCAATTGTTACTTCAATAAATAAAGAGCTTTTAATTTGTTGAGTTCCTAGTGCTGCCATAAATAAACAATTTTAAATTATTATGGAATGCGATATGATACGATACCCAATCTATCCAAATAAAGATTTTATATGATGTGTGGCTGTTTGTCACTATTAGTCCAGTCTTTTTCCCATGCTGTAGTTTTGTGTAAAATAGACCTATTAATTTATTGCACTAATATTTATAACCAATTAAAAATTCGTCAATGAATTTATTATTTATGATGCACAGCTTCTTATTTGAGAAAATTATGATTCATAATAACAAAGAAGAATCTGGAAATGTGGAGGACCACAGCAGCAAATTTTGGTTGGTAATGGCAGGATATATAGTAATAGTATATGTTTGTCACATTAAATTAGCTCCACACAAGGCAAATATATCCAACTCACTCCTAACTATATTTTCCAACCATATCTATACCGGCTAAGATCACTCTAACAATGACAAATTTTCTTCTCAAGTCAATTACACAAGTTCTTTGGGGCCACATGTTACACTTGTATCAAACCAAAGTTGGTGATTTAAGTCTTGTATATAGTACACAACCCATTTTTAAAGAGACTATTGACACATGTTCATTTAGTGCATGTCTTCAATGTATATATTAGAACTTTCAAACAATTACTTCATTAATCCCAAAATGAGTGTCATGTTTTCATTTTTTTGCAAAATTAAAGGATTACCATATAATTTAATGTGTTTTCAATATTACCCTCACCTTCCCACCTACACCCCATGTGCAGTTCAAATCTGCCCATGTGCAGTTCATAAGTGATAAGGGTAATGTGGGAAAAACAATAATACAATAACCTAAAAAAAGAAACAGACACTTATTTTGGGACAAAAATTTAGACAAACAAGACACTTATTTTGGGACGGAGGGAGTATATACTATTAGTGTATTGATAGACACTTTTGAATTTTGATGTCTTCAATATTCTTTTGTCATTGAGCATGATGTCTTTTAATCATCTCTTATAATAGTTAAAATCATCTAATTATAGATACACAATATGAATTCAGATGGTACATGGTAGAAAGATAAGCTTGGAAGAATGTGAAGTGAAATGAGATTTTGTTGTGTGTAGAGAAATGTTGAAGATTAGGGATGATTGATGGGAAAGAGATAAAGAGGCACTAAGTTTTGTTTCTTTGAAAGATGGACAGATAACAGCTATTCAGCACCATTTTGGGCTGAGTTGACTGGTTTATCATGGACCTCTGTGGTTTGAGCATTGGCTAAAAATGATAAAGTTGAAAGATGCAACATTTATGGATGACATATTGGTGACTTCAGTGCACTGTCAACAAAAAGAAGACAGTTCCTCTCATCGGTAAGGTTAGCAAATAGGAGAGTAGCTACATATTTATTTTCAAGTGTAATGAAATGAATAAAAAAAAAAATCGGTCTTAATCATGAAGTTTCCTAAGCGGCCAATGATCAGTACGAGATCATTCGAGCCGAGAATGTATACTCAAAAGGGCGGAAAACCTCTTCCTATCAAACGTAACTGTATTTCTTGAGTCTCGAACTTGAGATATCAAGTTAAATTGGAACAATCCTTGCTAGTTGACCAACACTTTGTAGTAATGAAATGAATAATTGATACCATCATACCAAAGAAAACTAAACTATATAATTCTTGTATGTTCATATGGAGGCCCAAAAGCTACTAAACCCACTCTTGTTTATTTGGGCCCACATGAAATCTTCAGCCCATCAAGTCCAATATCAGTACCCAAGCAGTTTCCACCGGACTCCTCCGCGCACTGTTACGGCTCTGATCAAATTTCACACACAATTGCGTAGTACGAGAAACACCGAATCATACCTCAAACCAACGAACACAAGAACATCTTCATTTCGTGGTTCTCTCGGTTCCTCGCTAGCTAGCGTAAGGAGAGAAATCGAATCACCATGCAGTCCCGCTTCCGAGTTCTGTCCCGTGCTCTCAAATCCACCATCGCCACCAGGCCCTTCTCCTCCACCGTCACCGCCGCCACCGATCCCCAATTCCCCCAAACTCTTGCCGGCCTCCGCGCCCGCCTCGCAGCAGAATCTCCGGCTCTCAACGACTTCGTCGACCTAAAATCCAGTAATTCGTACTCCGTAGAGGTCGGCACGAAGAAGAAGCCGCTGCCGAAGCCCAAATGGATGAAGGAGGGGATCCCCGGTGGCGAAAAGTATGTGCAGATTAAGAAGAAGCTCCGCGAATTGAAGCTCCACACTGTATGCGAGGAGGCCAAATGCCCCAATCTCGGAGAATGCTGGTCTGGCGGCGAGACTGGGACCGCCACGGCGACCATTATGATTCTTGGTGATACTTGCACCAGGGGCTGCAGGTTGGTTTGTTGATTTTCTAATGGAATTAAGGTTGATTTGTGTTTACTTGGCTCGATTAGTTTTTGATTTAACCATTCAAGGTTGGGTTTTTAATGAGCAAAGCTTATGCATTGAATAGATTGAGACTGTGTTCTGTAAGCTAATTACAATTAGAAAAATACTTGTAGGATTGAACTTGAGATCTAAGCAAGATACTGTTTAAGTGTCTAACTAAGTGAAGGTATAATTTTCATCTGAGTTAAAGGAGGTAAACTATGTTGCAAATGTTATTAGAGAAGTTTAATCATAATGGCTCGTTTCACATTCACATTCACAGTTTTATGTTTTTAACAATCTTGCAAAAGGAAAGGTATATAAATCACTTGAGCATACTCCTTTTTTCCGTAGGCATTTTTATCGATGATTATTTCATGTCATCGGTTATGTGAAAGTATATCCCTGCATTATAATACTCCTTTCATCCCAAATAAGTGCACTTCTTTATAAATTTGTTTGTCCCAAAACGTGTATTCTCTTTTACTTTTAGTAATTGAACTATGCATGAATCATCAACAATTCAACACTATCACTAATTTAAGTTAGTTAAGAGCTACTTGGATCTGCTACAATAGAGACGTTTGGAGGCACAAAAGGAAAAGTCAAACACTAATATAATCATGCTTAATTTTTGTACCACGTCAAACAAGACACTTATTGTGGGACAAAGTGAGTATATTAGAAGGATTGCCACCATTGCAGCAGCTCAAAAGCATGAGGAAATATTCAGCTATTGGTGTGTAACTCTTATAAATATTTTACGTATTAGTTTATCTGCTAATATAATATACAACTCTTACAATGGAAAGTTCATAGTTAGTACCTCTTTGTTGTTCGGTGATGTCTTTTAGACGGACCATGGTGCTCTAAGATTGTTATCTCTGTTAAAGTTGATGCACTAAGAGCTAATACATCAGATTGTAATTGATGTACTGTTTTTAATGTGTAATATTTTAATATTTAGATTCTGCAATGTGAAGACATCACGCACACCTCCTCCACCAGACCCAAACGAACCATCAAATGTGGCTGAGGCAATTGCATCTTGGGGTTTGGATTATGTTGTGATTACTAGTGTTGACAGAGACGATTTATCTGATCAAGGGAGTGGCCATTTCGCTGAAACAGTGCAGAAGTTAAAGTTATTGAAGCCTAATATGCTAATAGAAGCCTTGGGTATGAACACTTGTATTTCTCTTGTATCTGGATGTATTAACTTGTTAACATCTCAATGGATTTTCAAGCGCAGAGTCTGTTTGTGCATTTAACTACTTTTTATTTATTTATTTTTAAATCGAGGACAATCTATTACTATGAACTTGGACCTGAATATACTTCATTGGAAAATGTAAATAGGGCTAGGCAAGCCAATAATATGACCGCGATTTTCTGTATGCAAATGGATTCTTTATCCCTCAAATGCAAGAATTGGCACGACTTGGTAACTCTTGTGTGCTTGCTTGGTTGAGCTATCATTTTTCAAACTTCACAGATAGATGGCTGTTGTCTTAATCACCCATTTGAAGCCCCATAGAGTAGTTGGTTTGGTGAGTATGCCTGGTGTTTTTTCCCATCCTCCTTTCTAGAGCATTCTTTATTGAGTCTTAGTTGCTCTATCTTTATAGTTAGCTATACTATGTTCCTTGTAGTTCGGTTCCATGGAAGTCTATGGATAACTTTTTATAAGACGTTGAGAAACATTTCAGACTAGTATAGTTTGTCAAAAGGTCTCCAAAAGGCCAGATCCTGTACATATATACAGAGTTCCAACTCATTCTGCTTGGTCTAGTGGTTATGGTTGAGCTAAGAGTTATGTGTATACATTATGCTTGCATATCTGAAACTGGATAAAAGAAAGAAAGAAACAAGATTGTTTGGTAGAATTTGAACCTAGACCTTCTCAACACATTAAAGAAGTTCATTTATTTTTAAAGCGGTACGTGTGAACTAGGTTTTATAATGTTGCTTGTGCTGTATGATTGTGCAGTTCCTGATTTCCGAGGAGACTCTGGCTGTGTAGAGAAAGTTGCAAAATCTGGACTAGATGTCTTTGCTCACAATATTGAGACAGTAGAAGAGCTTCA